>WODD01000136.1:19817-37211 GCA_019775935.1 Neoascochyta sp. HWLR27 | reverse complement strand
TGTAAGGTCTGTCAATGAGTGAACAAGAGGCTCCGAAGGCCCGGAGCGCGAACCTGTCTCGTTACACCGTGCGTCTCGGCACGTAGGGACGGACCTTAAGTACTACTCCACGCCACTATCCCCCGCAGCCGCATCAACAGCAGCAGCAGCAGCAGCAGAGCTACTTCCCTGCGCCAATCTCAGGACAGGGCAAAGCGCAGATGCAGTCACAGCCACAGCCACAGCCACAGACGACCCAAACAACACATCTACGGGCCCTTTCACAGCCGCAGCCGCAGAACAATCTACAGCCGTATCCCCCCAACCCACCCGCTCTCTACGGAAACGGAAACACAAACACAAACACCAATGGCAATGCCATGCTACTGCCGTACCAGCCCACATACCACGACGGCGCAGACGGATACTTTGACGACTACGACGACAAGGACAAGTACGGTTCGGTGTGGGGGAATGAAAAAGAGAGGGACAGGGTGACGGAAAAGGAAAAGGACAAGATTAAGGAAGAGAAGGGCCGAGACAGGGACCGCGTGCTCGAGAGGCGGCCGACAATGGGCGAGAGCGTCATGGCGGCCGTGGGACGCATGGGGAGGGTGTTGGGTGGTGAGAGGCGCTGACCACGTCGACTTTTTTCACCTTCGAATACGTCTATTATGTCTGGCGCTATCTGTACTTGTTCTTGTAAGCTAAGCAGCTGGGTAATGGCGTTATCATAATGTAAGGTCAGAGTCGAGTCGACGAAATGTCAAGGATAACAGCCATGTTGAAGATAACAAGGTAAGAGTGAGCTTCTCTACGTGTACACGCTCAATAGCCTTTCGTACTCTAGCCCCGTTTTATCGGATGCATCAACCCAAGGCAATCCAATCCGTCCAATCAACCCCCCCAGTCGTTTCTTTCCTCCCCCGTTCCTTTCGACAAATCCACTTCAACAAACCGCCAAACAAGTCTCCCTCCATCTATTACCAAACGCCGCTAAAGTGCGTCCCAAGATCCCAGACAAAATAACGAAATAGTATAGTATAGCTTAGCTCCGACGCAGCTTCAGCGCTTGAAGTCGTCGTCGTCGTCGTGGAGCAGAGCGGAGAGGAATCAGAACGGGGTCGGCTGCCAGAAACACTTCCCCTTTCCGCATCGGTGCTGCTGTCGGCGTCATGTGGCATTGCTCCGGTTCAGCGACCGTGAGGAGCGTTTCGTACATTGTCGAGGGCCGACTAGACATGTCCAGCATGTGAGTGCCGCGATTAGGTTGGATAGTATTCGTGTGTCGCACGGCGTGCGTCTACATCTGTGTGGGATGCGAGGACCCTGCATGGCTCCGCGTCGCAATCCTTGCTAGTTCATGCTGTGTCGCGGGGAGTAGATCTCGTCTACCTCGCGTGGGTAGACGTCTCGCGAGCTGTTTAGTTGAAGGTCTGGCCAATGTGGCGTTCGTTCTCTGGCTTCCAGGTGCCTGCTATTGTCAGTGTGCGAACGGGCCAGACTAGGCGAAATGCTTACCCTCAAACTGGTGCTTGACAAACGCCATAGGGTCGTCATCCTCGCCTGCGCCCATGGTCTTGATGCCAGGGCTGAAGCTGGTGATGGGCAGGACAATGACATCGCCGACCTTCTTGGGTGCCTTCATGCCCGTGAAGTTCTCCCACGTAATGTTGCCCTTGCTGGTGCTCATGTCGAAGTAGTCGGGGTCGTTGAAGAAACCGAAAATGGAGTCGGTCCACAGAGCGGGGCCCGTGAACTCGACTATGCCCTTGGTGTCCTTTGTGAGCTTTCCGTTGGCCTTGCGGTTGAGCGTCTCCTGGGTGATGTTTGCCACGACTTCGACAAGGATGGGGTGGCCAGCCTTAGCCTGCATAGTCCACTGGCAGAACTGGATGCGACGGGAGTACCAGTCGGCCCAGTCGGGACGGTCGGGATCAGCCTCAATACCCACGACCAGGCCGTAGGTGTTGGAGGGCACATCCGAGGGGATCCAGTCGGCAGCGCTCTTCAAGGCCGAGGTGTCAATGTCCGAGTAGATACCACCGCGGGCGAGCAGAATCAGGTAGCGGAAGAAATCAGCCTTGAGGACGGGAACAGGCAGGGCATTGTAAGCCTCGAGGACCTGAGGGACCGAGGCATAGAGGTGGCGAATGAGATGGACGGCGACGTTGTCGGTAATGACCTCGTGGACAAACGAGGGATGGTGGATCGTCCAGCTGGCCTCGGCCTCGCGGAACGCCTCGCCAAACTCGCCCTGGGCAGGCGTGTACTTCCAAGTCTGCCAGATGTAGGCGGGGAACTTTGAGTCGACGTCGTACGGGAACTGGTATTGGAGCTGCTCCTTGAGGGGCTTCTTGTGCAGTTCGTCGAGGCTGATTTGCGTCTTGGGCTTCTTGGAGGGCGTGTCGGGCGTGTTGAAGGCCTTGTCGGTTTTGGCTGCCTGGGTGGCCTGTTTGGCCTTCTCGGCCTCTTTGGCGGCGGCGGCGGCGGCGGCTTTGGCGGCCGCCTCCTTGGGGTTCACCCATGCGCTCGGGCGCGGCATGTCGTGGGCATTGTGGTAGTTGGGCGTCGTGTCGCGGGTGTGGTGCGACTTGAAGATGAAGAAGAGGGTGAGACAGGCTAGGGAGAGGATGAGGGCGCGCTTGAAGGAGAGCATGGTGGAGGAGGCGTGTTGGGGCGGGCGTGGAGAAGAGTGTATGGGTAGGTGTTGGAGATCCGGGGATGGTGGAGAAAACCTATTGCAGCACAGCAGGCGGGAACGCTACGGCCTCGACGCAGCACAACCGGCGCAGAGAAGAGGGATAGGATTAGGAGAGGAGAAAAGGAAACGACGACGACAGCGAGGGTGGATGGCGACAGAGGCAGGGCAGGCGGGCGGTTTTGTTGGGTGACGGGCGGCCAGCAGCGAGGCGGCCGGGGGGGCTTTCTTTCTTCCAAGGGCAGGGGCGTTTCACAGGCCGGAACGCGCACTAGCCTTGCAGACGTCGGGCCCAGTCCAGCCAGCCAAAATGCTCCGCACCAGCATCGACAGAGTCGCGTTCCGTGCGCGGCCCCGTCCGCCGGTCTATTTGTCGATTCGCCCTCGCCGCCACGCGTTCCCTCATGCTGCTGTCCAGTCCTGTCCATGGCGGCGCCCTGCTCCCCTGACAGCTCCCCTGACGACTTGACTACTCGACGATAGCCCAGAGACAGCAGCCATGCCGTGCTCCACACATGTGCAACCTGCGACCTGTCCAGCTCCATCCCACGTCCCCCTCGCTGGGCGTTCCCACTGCGATTGCGTGGCAGCGGGAGCGCTGAAACGTAGCCTTACCGGCTGCCCGTCGCCGAATGGTTCTGCTGCTGTCGTTCGGCACGCGCTGTGCGAGCTGCACCCCCTCCGCCAGCCCGCTGCACGTCTTTCCAAATCAAAGTGTCGAGGTCAGCAACTCAGGCACGCCGCCGCGCTGCGTGGTCCGACTGGCTGTCGCTGCTGCTGCTGCTGCTGCTGCTGTCGCCGCTGCGGGGTTGGACAGTCGTGAGCGGACGAACCGTACGTCATCCATACCATATTAATGGCCAAATACCCGCATTGTCTCTCCACCGACAGGCCCTCATTCGTTGCATGTGCTCTGCCATCGAAACACACCCATATGAAAATATACCACCTCCAGCATAATCTTGCACCAATATAGCCTACTGAGCAGCGAGCGACACCCCACTAGCCCCAGAGCCTCGTAATCATGCCTACTCAGCTCCCAAGCTGGGACCAGCGCCTCGTATCCCACACCTTTCTCCTCCCTGTTCAGGACGCTACACCGCTGCTCGCGCCCACGACGCTGATAACGCCAGAGAGATGCAGCAATGACGACAGCGCACTGCTCAGAGTAACAGTAGCATCGGCAGCCCGTCGACGCTCCGTTTCCAACAAGGCATCGTCCAGACGGAGATAAGCACGCCTTGGAAGAGAAAAAAACTAACAACACACCCAACCCTAACCCGAAAAACTCACCAGCCCACTGGGTACCTAACCACTAACCAACTCACCAACGTCAACCGAGCGCCCTTCGGACGGCCGCAGACTGCCCATCGCGCCCGCGCCTACTCCCTCCTTGCTACCTGGCGCCCGGGGCATGGTGCCTGTGCGTACCTCGACTAGTAGCCCTCCCCGCCAACTATCGATTTTCCATGTTCCCTTACGACTAGGTATCGCTGCTCCACCCGCCGCTTCACTGTTGTCCGAATTGAGGTGCAAAGGAGGAGCGAGTACGAGGTGCTCCATGCATACATGTCACGTGATGTACAACCACCCGCGAGTTCGGTCATGTCCCGTGTAAGAAGATTTGTAGTAATTTGCCATTGTTCGTTTTGACGCTTAACAACTACCGCTGCCTAGGTGTCGAGGCGATCTGCACCTACGCTACGTCCTCTCTCCCACTCCGCTCCACCCGTAGTCGACCTCGCACCACTCTCCGCCCCCCTTCTTCCTCGCAGCCTGGATCTCCCCCTTGACGCTCCGAGCCACTTTTTCTCTATTCAGCCAGTCGGCCACGGCACGCCCCGACTCGCTCTCGTTCAGCTTCCACTGCACCCTCGCATCGCGCCTGTGCTCGCGCAGCCACTTCATCAGCTGCACGGCGACGATGCCCGCCGGCATGTCCTGCAGCGTGTGCGTCGCCGCGGGAATCCAGCCCTGGAACACGTGCAGGTACGCAACGCGGCGCCAGGCGTCATTCCAATCCGGGCCCGGGGACGCGGTGTGGTATTGCCACTCGTCTGGGTCACCACTGGAGCGCGAGACCGACTGCAGCGCGTCGGAGCGCCAGGTGAGGGCGGGCAGCCAGGCGCAGCCCTCGAGGTCCAGCCACGTGAGCGAGTACGTGTGCACCGACAGCCGGCGCAGGATGTTGGCGGCTTCGTGCCAGTCGTCGTCGAGGTCAGAATAAAAGTGCGAGCCGCCGAGGGCGACGCTCGTGTGCTTGGCCACCATGTCTGTCGTGGCCGCGTTGGGCGTCATCGAGGGCCGCGGCCAGTGGGCGAGCGAGAGGTGCGTGATTTTGTTGAGCGAGGGCGCCAGCTTGAGGAGTTCCGACCACGATGCCCATGCTCCTGGGTGGGCGAGGGAGAGACGGCTGAGGTGGGAGAAGTGCGGGGTTGGGAGGATTGCTGGGAAAGATGCGCTGCTGACACCCTCGACTTCGTCTTCCCACGAGTCGGCCACTGCTCGCTTCTCGTCTTCTGCCTTTGTGTTTTGTATGCTCAGTTCATCGAGACCTAGGGTCTGGCTGGCCGGACGCTTGGAGCGCTTGAGGCACTTGGCCAGATCGTGCATAGTAAAGTGCTCGCTGAGCAACCCAGTGAGGTCGATCAGGCGAATGTCGTCCCAACAAAAGATTCCTGTGGCGTCATCGGGCTGGAAGAGGATCTTGAACGAGGTGAAGTCGACATCCCCCCGCTGGCCGTACACAGTCAGGTAGCTGAGTAGAGCTTCGCGCAGGGCAATTGGCAGCGTGGAGAGGTAGTGCTGCTCGTACTCGGCAAGGGCCTGCCAGTGCAGGGCAAAGGTGCGCAAGCAGGCGTGGGCTAGGCTTCGAGGGGCGGGGAGGCGCTGCGTCAAGAGTAAGAGGCCTGAGCAGATATGGTGTTAGGCGTCTGAAGGCCATAGTGGGGAGCGTCGTACCTTGAAGTCGCTGTCGGTGGCACAGGCCAAAGTGCCGAATCTGAGCGCAGCTGATGAGGCGCCGTTGGGTCGCCTGTGTGCAGCCTTCAGGTGATCTGGGGCATGGCAACTCGACAGCAGCCAGCTCGAGGGAGCGGCGGGGCCTGGGGGAGGGCGAGGGCCGCCATGGACGCGTCGGGAGCGCTGGCCAGGCTTTGGGTTGGGAGCGTTAACTTCGGGGATGTGCAGGATGCGCCGCAGGTCGGGCGGGACGGTGCGACTGCTTACTGCCGAGGTGAGCTCGTCGCGCTGTTCTGGGGTTGGGCGCGGGGCCTGTTCGCGGCGGAGTTGGTGTAGCCGCTGGCTGACCGTCTGCGGCTCTTGGGGCGCTGTCGATGACGAGGCGCGGGCGCTCTGCAGCGAGGGGTGGACGTATGTGGGCTTGACGTGTGCGTACGCAGGTGCGTGCTTCTTGGGCATGTTCGGGGCGAGCTGCTGATTGCTGATTGCTGATGAAGCTGTGCTGCTGATATCTATACTGCTGGCGTGAGCGCTGGGCCAGGTAAGCGGGGCGAGCACGCAGTGAGTCAACGGCAAGCTCGACTGTCAGCAGCAGTCAGTGCTGGCGGCCTGGATGACTCTTGGACTTGAACAGTGAGCAGACCGCAGGCCGTCAGAGAGAGTGGTGGGATGGCTGCTCGGTGCGTGGCGACAGCGACTCGGCCGTGGTGGTGGTGGTGGCCATGGCGCCACTCCATCTCGATAGGTAGCAGCAATGGCGTAGGCAGTAGCAGGTACCTACATCATGGTACCAGCCCGGTAGTAAAATAAAATAAAATCAACCCCCATGATAATATTCCGCCGGGGAATTGCTGTCTACCGCCCTGATCCTGGCTACCGCTCTGGGGCTCTGCTATTAACAGTAGCCTTTTGCGCTAGCAGCGACTGTAAATCAAGCAAGTATCCTACCGACAATCTCCGAGTCGTCGTCTTGTTCATGCAGCGTGGGTGTTGCGTATGCAGCCCCCCTTTGCTGCTGCAGACGCCCCACCGAATGACTGCGCGGCGTCGTATCTTATCTGCCCAGCACATGCGGGCTTCCCGCAGGCTCACCAAGCTTTCCAATCCGGCTGTTCCTGTTTCAGCTGGGCGAGACGTCGACAGAGGGCCATCGAGCTACCTGGTTAGGGCGCGCTGCGTCCCGCTGTCAGACGGCGCAAACATACATGGACGCTGCACCACCCACCACTACCTCGACTACTATCGACGGAACCGGCACGCATGCAGACGAATACAAGCAGACTGCAAGCAGACGATCGAGGGCAGAGACAAGCCCCCGCCGCAGCCAAGGGCGTCGTCGCGGCATGCCGAGCATCCCTGTTGAGGTGATAATAATATCTTGGGCCAGCCACGGGCGGCCTAAGTGGGCAGCGATCGGCATGGTTTTCCTGGCGTGTTATGGGGGCTCTTGGTCTGGTCCTGTCCTGGTCCTTTTTTTCTCCGCTCACCTTCTCACCTGCTGTCATGCTGTGATTCCCGCGCATGCGTCTGATTCCCGCCTTGTGCTTCGCCATGCTTCTGTCTCTTTAAGCAATCACGCCACACACTCGCTTTTGCTCGCACCCCTTCGCCGCCTTCTGCCCTCTGCCTCCGCTTCCGCCTTCCCCGACCGCAGCCATGCATCTCTCCGTCCGCACCCTCGCCGCCCTGGCCGCCTTCGCCATCCTCACCTTCCTGTACATTGTCAATTCCGTCTCCGCCCGCGATCCCACCTCCGTCTTCTTCAACCCCCGCAAGGGCTACTCCCCGAGATACTCGGCCGTCCGACGCGAGCAGGCCGACGCGTACCTGCACTCGTACCACGATGCTGGCCGCCCCGACGTTGTCAAGGCTGGCAACGAGCGCAACAGGAAGCTTTGCGTCGGCATCCCCTCGTTCAAGCGCGAGGGCGTCCACTACCTGCGCGATACAGTCGGCTCCCTGCTCGAGGGCCTGACCCCTGAGGAGCGCCAGGAAATGTACATCATGGTCTTCATCCCCCACTCGAATCCCTCGACCCACCCAGAGTTCAACGAAGACTGGCTGCCCGACCTCGTCGACCACGTCTTGACCTACGAATTCGGCGACGACTCGATGCAGTACATTCGCAACATGGAGGCTGGCGGCGGTCTCTTTATCGAGAAAGCCCTCTTCGACTACTCGTACCTGCTCAAAAAGTGCGCTGAAACATACACTCCCTACATCGCCATGATCGAAGACGACACCGTTGCCATGGACGGCTGGTACGCTCGCACCATGGCAGGCATCAACGAGGCCGAGCAGCAGGCCGCCCTGAAACGTGCCGAGCCCGACTTTCTCTACCTGCGTCTCTTTTACACGGAGCAGTTCCTTGGCTGGAACGCCGAAGACTGGCGCACCTATCTCTACTACTCGCTGTGGGTTGCCGTCATTCCCACTGCGCTCCTTCTTTTTATCCGCCTCGCGCGGCCCACCACCAAGCTCTCGCTCAGCCTCACCACCCCTCGCAGCCTTGCTGTCATCTACGGATGCGTGGGAGCTGTCATTCTGCTTTTCTTTGGCCTTGGTCGCATGACGGTTCTCCCGATGCCGGACGGCGTGCACGAAATGTCCCAGTTCGGCTGCTGCGGCCAAGCATTCATCTTCCCCAACCTCAAAGCGCTCGAGCTCGTCGATTACTTCAAGGAGCGCCGCCGCGGCATCACCGATGTCCTGATTGAGGACTTTGCCAACGACCGTGGCGAGCTACGATATGCCCTCTCGCCGAGCGTAGTGCAGCACATTGGGCGTGTCAGCACCACAACTCCTGACTATGGCCCAATGAGCAAGTGGGGAATGAGTGTGGCAGAGACAATTTGGAGCTTCACTTTTGAAAACTTCGACTGGCGCCAGCTGCGCCAGGAGCACGAGCAGGTTGCTCTGCGGCGCAAAGAGTCAAAGATGGCGACAGAAGCAGCTGGATCTTGAAGCGTCTGCGGCCCCACTGTTCGATACCATCTCAAAGAAGCCCTTGGTTTCGATGACAGCGCTCCGACCCTCATCCCCGGATTTATACCCACCGCGTCCCGTCACGTCCCACGCCCAACCATCAGCCCCAACGATACTAGCCTTGCCCCCGGCGTTCCCGCCGCGCACGCAACGATCACAATGAGCACACAACAGCGCGCACGTGCCCCGGCACTGCACAGTAATAACGACACCGAGTCGTCAAGACGGGAGATCACCCCGCAGTACACGAAGAGAATGAACACTACCGAGAAGGAGGACACGGACAAGAATGAAGTAATACGTTCAGCTTTAGAGTCATCACGCCTGCGGGTAGTCAAGCAGGCTGTAAAGTAGACAAGGGAGAAATGTCCCAATATGTAATGAAGTGGAGTTTCTATCTTTCCAGCAGAATCCAGTTTCCCTTACTCTCGAGTGCATTATTACTATCTCAACTCGTCCAACTAGTACTTGCTGCCATGCATGATCTCCTTGGTAATCCCGTCCTCCTCCTTCCCGCTCCCAACCACGACGACCCGAATCTCGGGCTTATTAACCAGCGTCTGCAGCACGACACAGTACCTCTCCGTCAGCTTCCCCAGCTTCTCCAGCTCGTCCTCGCCAACCTCACTCCCATCCTCCTTGGTCCCAAACTTCACCCGAAACTGCAGCCGGATGCCCGTGATGCCCACAGGCGCAGCGCGATCGACGCCCATGGTCCCGCGGAAATCCAAGTCCCCCTCGGCACTCACGGTCCCCGACTCGACCGGCAGCCCGAGCGCCGTAGCGACAGCCTTGAGCGTCACGCCCGCGCACGCGACCAGCGCGTCGAGCAGCATGTCGCCCGAGCACAGCTCGCCTGAGACGGCAAAGTCGTCGCCGCCCGCTGCGGGGTGCAGGCCCGCGACGCGCGAGGCTTCTTTCGCCGCGGCGCCCGTCGAGAGTTTGCATGTTATCGAGGTCGCGTCGAGGGTGCCGGTCGATTTCAGCGTGACGAGGGCGGTGCTTGGGTCGTTGCGGTAGCGGTCTTTGATGGGCGCTTGTTTGGTGCGGAGGGATTGGGCGGAGGCGGACATGTTTTTTTTTCTTTCGCTCGAAGATGGGTGTTCACAATTGGATGAGGGGTGTTTGGGGTTCTTGAAAGGCTTGTTCAGTCGTCAATTGGCGTGGGCATCCGCTGCTGCGTGCTGCTCTTATAAGTACTTTGTCTGCCCCGCGGGGAAATGGAACACCCCCGCCTCGCCTTTCGAGCCTACCTACCTCGAGGGGGATGGCGCAGTGGAGACCCTTGCAGCCGGTACTGGACTTGCGCGAGCTCACACAGCACGCACCGTCAGGTCGAGCACTCGCACGCTGTAGAGATGCACGTTAATGTCAAGTGACTAACTTTCGTTAGCGATGCCGAGTACCTAGGTAGGTAGATCTGCTGGGCAATCTAATCTCTGGGAAACTTCCTGATGTAGCAACTTCGAGCACCCGTCGATCACACCGATAAAAAGCTTCAGTTGCACATTCCATTCTTATTATAGCGACGCCAGGTCTAGATCGCTGACAAAGTAGCATGGTTGAGAGGTCTGCGTCGCATCGTGGTCCAGATACTTCCTGATGGGGTAACTTCGAGGCTTCTGTGGATTTACGCACAGGATAAAACGGCAGAACAGACGTGGTTGAGTTGCTCCTAATGCGGTAAATCAGAGTCTAGATCGCTGACGAAGACTGTGCATACTGAGAGCCGGGTGCACCTTGGCTTGGCTGCGGCGGCGGCCCGATGTAGTAACTTTGAGTTGCCGTCGATAACAGAGCGAAAAGCAATTTGACGAGTGAACTATTTGCGACAGATTGCCTCCTCACCTTGTGGGGGGCTTATCTTATCTGATCAAAGAACTTCCTAATCCGGTAGTTTGCCGCTTCTGTCGATCGCGCTGGTGAATCTGAATGTGGTGAATGTGGTGAATGTGTTGAATCCACGTTGCAGGCACATTATAGGCCATTGCAGGTGATTGCAGGCCATTATATGCGACTACAGATGACTACAGGCGATTACAGGCCATCGCAGGCCATCGCAGGCATTGTAGGCATCGTAGGTCACTGTAGGCGTTGGATGAAAGCTAGGGGGATTGAATGCATGGCAGGGCTTACAGGACGCTGAAGGGAGTGAATGCACCCTAAAGGTATTGAATGCATCCCAAGGCTGGTAGGACGATAATGAGGTGTTGAATGCACGCTGGAGGCGTTGAGAAATCTCATGGCTCATGGGATGATGGTGGGCGGCATTGGTGAAGGAGTGCGGTAATCAACGGCTGGTGAAGTTGCCTGCTTAGGAAGGTTCCCGCGTCGGTCCAGTTGATGGTGCTGGCGCTGTCATGGTCAACATCTATCAAATCAGCCTGTATTGCACGTTCTAGTCTTCGCCCTTCACGCCATAAGTCACTTCCCACTGTGCGTTCCCTTGTGCACAATGCCGATGCAGGTTCGCGGATGTCCGAGATGATTACGCGAATCAGCTACCTTCCTGTTTAGGAAGGTTTCAAGACGGGTTTATAGCTGTCCTCGAATTGCAAAAGTCTCACAGGGTTAGGATTATTACTCAGCAATCCCCAAAATCTAGGGCTGTGTCGACATGCATGTTGACTGTCAAAAACCATAATACATTACTCCATTCTCCTACTTCATAGTAGCTGTCAATAATTTGCTTGAAGATTCACGCATTCGGTGTCAGCGGCATTTCCCCTGCTTCGGACGTGATCGAGGACCATGACGTGACGACGGACACATGAGTCTTTGCCGCACATTGTCCAGAACCAACACCGAGCGACCGGATGTATACCATAACCCCACCAAAAAACTCGCCAACATTATCGTAGCAGGTTTTTGTAAACCTGCTGACCCGCTGTACCGTCACAATATCGGTGGTGGGTGGTGGGTCGTCGCATGGCACTTGATCACCTGCACGATGCTTGCCAGCGGCTGTAGTGAAGCCACGAGTATCCAGCCTCAGCATCCTCCTCCCAGGAGAGGGTCCTGCCCAGGGCGCGCAATTCGGACTCATACGCTGTTTGGGATCTCGAATCTTTTTTGCGAGCCCACTTGTCCTTTGTCCCTCCGGCTTACCGGATGACAGCGACGTCGCCAGGCGCGCCGTCCGTTGTCCGACAGGTACCCGCTCGGGTACCTGACAGTAGTGGCAGGATGATCTGAAGTTTAAAAAGCAGCATGAATGCGGCACGGTGTAACATCAAGCCAAGCACACACTTTCAGTCGCTTCTTCTTTCACTCGTTATACACGCTTTTGTTGTGCTCTTTCACCAGCCGTTCTATCCTAAGCTCCTTTGATAGGACATCCCCATTTCAACTACCTTCGTTTATTCTATTTCCACGACGCTCCTTTGACAGGACGCCTACATATTAGCACACTCGTTTATACCCTCATTTTACATCCCAATCGCTTACACTCTTTTCACTTTCACCACTTCTTCAGAAATATCCACTCCTTTCGATAGCAATTATGAAGTCCTTCTCTACGACTGCTTTCATGGTGGCACTAGGATCGGTGCCCGCCACCCTTGGTGCTCCCCAGTACCACCCACCACACTTTCACGAGACCCACGATCACAAACTGAATGCCAGGTCCACTGGAGTTATTAGCCTCAACTCCCATGTGCAGTACTCCTCATCCATGGGCGTGCTCGGCTGCATGATCAACACCAACCGCATCGCATACTGGCCTTTGACACCGCCTTGCGACAACCCCTGCGTTAAGCTCACCGCACCAAATGGAAACACCATCAACGTTCTGCACATCGATACCTCGGGAGGCTCATACGACATCTCGATGGATGCATACAAGACGCTCAAGTACGGCCCGGGCTGGCGAACAATCAACACCCTGCCCGAGGCAATGTGGGAGGGTGTCAAGTATGAGTACGTTCCTATCGACCAGTGTGCCGATATTCTGCATAACGGAAAACTGCCTGTCATGGCGAAGTCGCCAAACAAGCACCTCGAGTGCAAAACGTCCAGC
This sequence comes from Neoascochyta sp. HWLR27, assembly GCA_019775935.1. Lineage (NCBI taxonomy): Eukaryota > Fungi > Ascomycota > Dothideomycetes > Pleosporales > Didymellaceae > Neoascochyta > Neoascochyta sp. HWLR27. Next base: position 24,567 of record WODD01000136.1, on the reverse strand, counting down.
CCGACCTCCATCTGGGCTACTGGTGTCGAGCTGTACGACATCGACGATACTCAGTGTCTGCGTGGAGTCATGCAGACTTGCCAGATACTCCCTGGCGATAACAATCCCAAGTGCGCGAACGGAAACCAGGCTGGCTATTCTGGGAATGCTCCTCTTGTTGGCATCGATACTGTAACCGACGTCACTGAGGCTGGTGTGGACCAATCGGTAGTCAGGCCTGCTGCTTGAAATACGAGATTCACCGGTCGAAGAATGCAGGCATTTTTCAGCTGATGTAGATTCCGGAGTGTTGTCCTGTGTAGTTATAGAATCAATAGACCCAATAGACTCACTGCCATCTCGTACTCATAGCACCTTGTAGTCACTACCATTGATGGTCAAGGCGTCACTGAGGTTTACTATATAGATCGAGAAGCTTTCTCGTCTGTTCAAATGGGATTTCTTGTGGTTTTGTTCTGAGCTGCGCCCCACGCCAAGACGGATGAAAGTGCCATAGCCAAGCCCGTACCCTGTTCAGGTCATCTGACATGTTTCCTCACGCTCCTGCTTACGTCTATCTATATATATTGACACCTTCTTCGCCTCAATATTATCGTTTTCTGTATAATGACACCCACTCTCACAATCCCTTATCACCATCATGCGCCTCCTCCATATCGACTTCGACCCTGAACAGACAGGGGAAATACAAATCAAGCTATGCGACCACATGGAAACTGAAGATGAAGATCTCCGATATGCGATTTTCTCCCACAGTTGGCGAAAAGACGAAGTCCTATTTGTAGATGTAGCGGACCCGGATCGCGCTCTTTCTGAAGCAACAAAGAACAAGAGCGGTTTTGCCAAACTTGAAGCATGCTGCAGAATCGCCCTTAGCCACGGACTGCACTACCTTTGGAGCGGCACCTGCTGCATTGATAGGAACTCTAGTGCTGATATCTCGGAGTCTGTCAACGCGTTATTCAGATACTACGCAGGAGCTGAGCTTTGTATAGTATACCTGGACGACATTGAGGACCAGCCCAAAGATAGTTTCTTCCTGGATCGTTCCTACTGGTTTTCTGAAAGCTGGAATCTGCCAGCATTGGTAGCGTCCACAGATCTACATTACTACTCGCAAGGCTGGGTCAAGCTTGGGTCAAAGGCATCACTAAGCGGTGTAACCGCCCAAGCATCAGGAGTTCCGGAGAGAGTTTTGGTCGACCCCTCTTCACTTGATTCGATATGCGTGTCGGAGAAGATGTCATGGGCCGCACGACGTACGACAAGACGTGGAGAAGATAGAGCATACTCCCTGATGGGACTTTTTGATGTTAACATGCCGCTTCTGTAAGCTCAACCCGAACATTTTACAATTATGAGACCAACGCTGATCTTCTACTTCTATAATAGATACGGGGAAGGTAGCCAAAAGGCTTTTCGACGACTGCAGTTAGAGATCATTCGAGTCAGCCATGACTACACCATTTTTGCATGGGACTCGGACACTTGTACAGGCGATATGCTAGCTTCAAGCGTATCAGAATTTATCCATGGTGGCAATTACGAAATGAGTGGGTATGCGGGCTTGTTTCAATGCCATAAGATGGCTGAGAAGATAAATGATACCAAGTTCCATAACAAGTATCCTGTCCCTGAGACTGGGTCATGCGAAATATGGAATCTAGAGAACAGGACGTGGAAACCCGATTTCAGTATGACCAATGCTGGTCTTCATATTCAGCTTCCAAACGAACCACTCCCGTTCGAATTTGATCGCCTGCCCTTGCCCTGGCAACAACAGCGCTTCGCATATCTTGGTTGCAGAACAAAGTCCAACCAAATGGTGGGAATCTTTCTACAAAAACAAGCACTAAAAGGACCTCTGGCATACTCCAGGATGGCATTTGACGGACGTACCACTTTCTCGGTTGACTTGGAGGCGTGCAGAGGAAAGCCAATGCCGATGACTGACTACAAGCCGATTTGGATATCTCCGTACCGGATTCAGCCTCCGTGCAACCCATACAGAATCCCTCAAACGACCCAGCTCATCCGATACGAAGTCTGGATCAAGACCAGAGACCCATTACCGATAGTTACAAGGGCTACGGCGCATAAGTCGGAATCAGCACGCTCAGCACATTACATTCCGCCACCTCCCATGTACGAAGAGACGGTACCGCCCAAACAATTCACAGACTCCAAACTTCCAATCAGACACTACATCAACGGCGTTCTTTGCGTTGGCCAATTCGACCATGAAGTCATCTCGGTCGGGTCGCCCAGAAACTCTCTGTACATAGCATTTGGCGAATGCGACGGCTTCCTCTGGATCCAAAACGACCCAAACGTCTGGCCAGCCCGCAGCAACACGAATGAATACCAGCAGCTATTCCAGAGTTTCTCCTTCCCTGCGGGGTCTAGCTGGACGCGCCGGGTTCCCAAGATGCAGTCAATGGTCGAGGTGATGAAGGGGCACTGGGTGCCGATGCTCACACCGAAAAGGACGGCGACAACGAACCGCGCCGCGAGTGGTTTACCGTCTATTTATGGCTACAAGATTGACGCCTTTATGGAGAACGGTGCACCGGGTGAGTTGGGGCTGAAGATTTACGTTGTTGGTTCGAAATGAGTGTGGAGTTGGCAGATGCGTTGAAGAATATAGATTTAGACGGCGATGTATTCTATGGCATACAATTATCCATGTTTTATATATTTTAGCATCATGAATTGCCATAGAGGATTTTTTTACTTCTGGGTGTTGTTTTCCAGATTTGGTTCGCACGTTCTTCCAGTGTGTTGGGAGTCGAACCTACGGTAGATAGGGCAACGGGTGGCTGCACATTCACCGCTTGGACTACGCGCTTACTAAGCCGCGCGGCCCAAGCTCCACCTATTGCCTTACCGCCGATCATCTCCCCTCCCTAGCAATCAATCACGATAACCGGAATCAATTCAATTCGTTGCAACGAAGGTGATCCAGATACCTTAGCCGTATCAACATAGTGTGATTGATATGTTGCCCAAGTATTGAAAGTATACACGCGGTGTTATTTACAACAGCACATTTCCTTTTGCCTAGAAAAAAAATAAGGTAGACGACCTGATGAAGAATAGTAGAGCGTCGAGATAATCGGGAATGAACTTGGAAAGAAAAACATGTACAATTGCAGAGGGGATCAAAAGGAGTAAAGTGACCACCACTGAAGCCACATGATATATTCTGCAATGCAATCATGGCAACATATCGTCAGCTTTCAATGAGCTAATCAGTGACGACCACTCGGCAATTTCCCCAATATTGAGTCACTTAACGGCCATTGCCATCTCTCAGACATGGTACTGCAGCATTACCCCTCAGCGAACCATGGAGCTCGGTGGGTCAAGATACACTCTGGCGGAAGCTGCAGCATCATAGAAGGAAGTCTACGCAGAGCCATCACGATGCAAAGCAAAAGGTCTAGAATCGAGAGCAGTCCTGGACTGATCAACTGGATCACGCGATGCGACAGGAGCACTTGCGTAGAACTACCACGCATCTCGACTCCAACAGCAGCCCAGAACAATACCTCAGGAACCCATGACCTCCAGCCACCCTGCAAACCTTCTCACACCCGTGTACATAGTACGTGGCGTGACCGCAACGACAGAAAGAAAAAACCATCATCATGGCCCTCGTCTCGCCTTCCCAATTCACCCACCGCAGCTCGACCGGACCCAGATGATCGCATACCGGATCCACGGCGGGCCCTCAGGCGCCCCGCAGCGCCCCATATGCACGATCTCGACTGCTCTCTGGCCCACGACCTTGACCGGCGCAGGCATCGACTCGACGACCAAGACTCGACGACCAAACATGGCACGACCCAGACGCAGCGCGGGGCGCTGCGCCACGCCTTTGCTCGCGGCGCGCCCCGTCTCTGTACCAGCAACTCAATGCCAGCCCGCCCAGCCCTGCCTATAGCCATGGCGCGTTATAGGCTGGTGCGCCGCCGCCGCCGCCGCCAGCTACCTAGATGGGTATACGTGGATCATTAGTATCGACAAGGCTGGTAGCCGGCCCGCTCGCGCAAGGTCCCCGTGAGGCTAAGAATACACACTACCTACTTGGATCGACTACCTAGTTAGCCTGGTGGGCGGGTGGGTAGCTAGCTGCGATCGCGCACTGCCGCAACGAGCGCCGTCATCCCTGCATCCCGGCGGCGATCAGAGACGCAGTGGGGCGGGATCCGAGGGCATTGAGGCCTTGCGGGTGGTGAAGAGCGTCATTGCGAGTCGGGGGGCGTTGCGGGAATGCGACAGACTGCGGGTGTTGTATGTGCAGGGGACGGGCATGAATGGATGGAAGAGGAATAGGTAGCTGAGTTAGGACGCTGGCTGCTACTCAGTAAGTAACTGGGGCCCGGAACCGACCAGGACCGCGTCCCAAAATGCCAAATCTCGAAACACCATCCCCACTGCCCCCGCCTCTGCGCGTTTGGTGAATCGTTGTTACCAGAGTTTTCTTGCAAGGGCCCGCCCTACCCAGGTACACTGCCGCCGTGCTGCGCCTCTTTCCCTTCCAGCTCCAGCCCGTCGTCCCCGCCCCTGTCTCCAGCCCTATCCTTGACCCCCCATCCGCCACGACGCAACCGATCCCTGCTTCGCATCCCCCTCTTCTTTCACGCGACCCACGACACGACGTCCGGCGCCGCTCCTACAGGCTTCAAGGCCCCCTTCGCCTCGCCTCGCCGCGCCGCGCCATACAGCCGTTGCTGTATGCAGCCCT
>WODD01000136.1:0-16338 GCA_019775935.1 Neoascochyta sp. HWLR27 | reverse complement strand
GGGGGGGGGGGGGGGGGGGGGGGGGGGGGGGGGCGATGGTGGTAGCAAGTGGTAGTGGTAGTGGTCGTGGCGGATGGAGATGTACAGTCGACGAGAGCAGAAGCGGCCGAAGAAGATGAAGATGATGATGGTGAAGAGGAAGAGGAAGAGGAAGAAGAAGAAGAAGAAGCTGGGCCAGCAAGCAGCAATGTAAGTGGGTGGTGGGTAGTGGGTGGAGGGTGGGCAGCCGGCGCAAGCACTCAGCGGTTCGCAGGAGCGTCAGGGTCGTTGGCAACGGGCGGCAGGTGTTTAAGAACGGATGCACACGAAGGAGGCGTTTCTGGCCCAAGCAAGACTGCAACGGGCCGTACTTGAAGCATGCAGCGCCATCTCGCAAGCAGGGCCGCGAGCAGGGGCATGCTGGTGGAGGACAGGCCAGGACCGACCAGGAGACACGAGCGCGGCTAGTGGGCGTAGTAGCAGGCGTGGGTGCGGCTTTGACAGGTCCAAGTTAAGGTTTGGCCTATATTCTCCGAGCGCAGACCAGGCAGGGCAGGTTGCAGCAGATTGCAGCGAGCAGGGTGCAGCTGGCAGGGCCGTCAGAGGGAGAGTTGGAGCGAGCAAGCACTGCACTACGCCGCAGGACTCGAGGCACGAGCCCGCCGTGAGGCCGGGCGGCTGGCGGCTGGCGGCAGGCCTGATTGATCTCCACTGCCATCGAGTCGAGTCGTGAGCACCAGCACCAGCACCAGCTCCCGGCTCCCAGCTCCAGCTCCCAGCGCCCGCCAGCGCGTCTAGGCGCCATCCCAGCACCCCCCAGCCGTCATGGCCTCCCACACGCTGGCTGCCGCAGCCGCTGTCGACGCTGCGAGCGACCGTCTCGAGGCAGCAACAGAGTTCAGTCGATCCATCCGCCTCATCTCATCTCACCTCACCTCACCTCACCTCCAGCCAGCCCAGGCAGCCCAGGCCAGGCCCTTCACACGCACATCCTCCGCCCGGCGCACAAGTGACAGGGCTACATCAGTGTGCAGCGCACCACGGCACCGGTGGCACGGTACGGCGAGCCTGCGCCTGGGGATGCACAGGTGCGCCCGCCCATGAGGCGGCGTGCCGAGCTGATGTCAAGGGCACGTCGACGACCATGTCGAGAGCGTTGCTGACACCGCAACCGGAGGCAATCCGAGCAGCGCAGCCCTGCCGTGGCCGTCGGAGCCAGGCGGGCGGCGTGACGGTAGCCCCCAGCAGATGGCACCAGGCGCGGCAAGCAGCTGCCGGCGACCCAAAACAGCATCGTGGGCGGCCAGCAGACAGCCGTGTGCGACAGAGGGCTTCCAGCAGCCAGGAGCTGACGAGACGTGACGAGGGCTAGCGCTGCAGCAGACGACTTTGGAAGGTTTTGGGGTTTGGACGACGCTGTCGCTGCCGCTGTCGCTCTGGCTCAGGCCCTGCCTCTGGCTCTGCCTCTCTCGCTGCCTCGCCGTGCGACAAGAATAGCTCCTGGCGACGGCAACCTTCCTGTCCGGGGCTGGCGGCGAGCGGCCCTCGCCATTCATGCGCCGGCCCAGCAACACAAGACTTGCACCACAGACTAATACCCATAGCCAGATAGGCTCACGAGGGCTGGCGGGCTGGCGGGCGATCAGGGACAGGGAAGCGCGGCCATGACGGCGGCGCCCCCTTTTCGCAGCGGGCGGGCAATGACAGCTGACAGACAGCCCAGCACCGCCGCCTGCAGTTTGGGGGAGGTGCGACGAAGGCGGCGCCGCTGTGATTGGCAGCAGGGATGTCGACGCTAGCCCCTTCCAGCCCTCGTTCCTTCCCGGCGTGCTGATCTGTCCCGCTAACCGGCCGATCAAACCGCGCGCCCAACGCTGCCACTCGCTGCTGCCTCTTACGTCCACTCTCCACCACGTCGACCGCCGACGACTCCAATTGCAATCGCGCTTCGCCTCGGCCACCGGCCACCTGCTCCTAGCAACCCTCCTTCTCTCACCACCACCCGTCGCACCCCCAAACCTTGCCCGCCCTAGCGTTTCGCACCCGTCCACGCCGTCTCCCTGCTCCGATCCGGCAACCCTGCCGGCGGCGCACGTCCTGCTCCCGGCCTGCCCCGCCAAGCCGCCCTCCCGACATCCTTCACGTCGTCTGTCTCTGCACCCTCGAACTTGTTCGGATGCAGCATCCCGGCACCAGCATGAACCGTCCCTCTCCCCGGGTCTGCGCTCTGCGCTCTGCGCTCTGCAGGCCTGCCCCCGCCCCTCGCACACGCCACACGCACAATGCCACCTCGCCCAGCCGCGAGCAGCCACACGGTGCTACTGCAGCGCCTGACCGCCTGACAGTCCGTCATTCTGTCTTGCTGAGCGCCTGAACGCCTAACCTCTAACCCTCCCAGCGCCTGCCGTTCGTGCTTGCACATCGCCAAGTCCGGCTCCTTGCGCCATCCAGGGGCTGTCAATCCCTCGACGACTCGCGCTAGCCCCAGGGCCCTCCCTTCCGGTCAGACGCTCCGACCATTCTCCACGCTGCCTGTCCTCGCCCTCGCGCCCCCCCGTGGACCCCGACCTCGACCTTCCGACTCCAGCTCCGGTCCGCACGCACCCTGGCTGCCTGGCGCTGTCATACCACGATGCCCGCCATGGACGCCATCGACGGCCAGCACCCTTCGGCCTGGTTTCAAAATTGTGTCATGCCCGCTTTACCCCTCGCGGCCGCCTCGTCCATAGACTATCGTTTTCAGAAACTCTCGCTCCAATCCTGCCTCCGAGGGTCCGTTTCTGGCCTGCACCCGCCCAGCTGCCCACCACGTCTGTCATTTCTCGCCCGCCTGCTCCTTTGTGCGTGCAATAGTGCTCGTCTTGGTGCCTTTCCCTTTGCCTGGTCAGCGCCCACCCCAACCACTGCCCCGGGCCCTGGTCGTGCGTCGCATTCGACCCGTCACCGCTCTTACGCGGTTCTACAAACCATTTGTTGCACATAGAATCATCGTCACCAATCTCCGGAACAGTGTGCAAGGATCATAGACGACGAGACGAAAACAAGGTCTCCAACGTGGTAACAGCCGTCGTACAGGTGCGAGTCTCGTCGCTGCCATTCAACGCATCCTGACCCGGTCCGCCGGGACGTCCCTTACAAGTAGACGAATACTGTCCCTGAAAAAGCACGTTCAAGTATGCAAACGTCCTGATCGATGGAGCGTCCTCGATCGTCGTATCACAAAGACATGGCTCGCTGTGAGAACCCGCTCCTTGTCATTGGATGCTCGGATCCTCAAACTCGATGCATGCCCGCACATGTTGACATCACAGAGCACAGCATTCATGCCTACCTGGTAGGCGGAACAGCCAGCTCTATCGCAGTCATTGCAGGCCCATCAAGGCCATCCGCACTTTCGCATGGTTGCAGTCTCGGTGGGTCCGGTCGCAGTCGCTTACTCCCTTCTCAGCACATGCTGCCAATTACCACGCTCTGCGGCCACGTATCCACCGCACCCAATTTACCACAACCTTGGGAACAGACACGTTCAAGTCCTGGTCAATCAGCCTGCCCCTCGGCGCCGTGACTTCTGAACGCCCTGGGTATACAACTTGTTCTGATACAGTGCTCCGTACAGGGCTGCGCTGAGCCCACAATTTTTGGTCGACCTCGAGGCTATGAAACGTTTTCGACAGGATCGTCCGAATCCGCTGCAAAATCATCGCCTACCAAGGCCCCCGCGACAACAATCCCTCACACGACTGCTGACTCCCACGTAGTATTCGATGCCGTGACTTCTCTTTCTTCTGTGTGTCGCTCACCCGCATGGTCACCTGGTCACAATGATATTCCAGATTTCTTGTCGCAATCTCTGCCTGCACCCAACGTCGCAGGCTCTATCTGTTACCAACGTCGCGCGAGCTGCACACGACTGTTTTCGGCCGTTCACAATTCCTACTCTCGATGTGTCAAGACTGTCAGAACGTTGGGGAAACGCCATGCTGGCCTGTCGAGACGGATTGAGACGCCCCCTCCAATTGCCACCCTCGAGTGGCTTGGGCAGCCCCCGAATGATACAAAACGTATGGGCATCTGTTGATTAGCGCCAGGTACCAGATGCCATTCAGACGAAACGGACCCGAAATAGCGCTTCATTCAAACGTTCTCGGTCCTCCAATTTGCAATGTTTGTGCCAAACTCTATCATTACACAAAAACGCTTACATGCGGCACACCCATGCAATACTCTGGCCTCGACTCTACATGCGAATTTTGGCACAGCAGCAGGCCAAAACGCCTACTCAACGCGGATACGGTCCATCCGGCAATTAGACGTTCTCGTGTGTCAAATTTGCTTTTGCTGTCATGGCCCAATTGTGTCAGCAAGACTTCAAATGTGTCAAGATCGCGGCTAGCTAAGCCACCGCGCCTCGCTCTAAGCTAGCTCTTTGCGGGAGACTATCGAGTGGCTGCTTGCCGAATGCGCTTCCAAATTGCATCCACATAAAGGTATCGCCTTCCGATAGCCTGTAGTCCGGTAGCCAACATCGTTGGCGCTTGCTTCAACTAGCTAGCCGTCAACGCAACGCAACGCGGGTGAGCTGCCGATCCGCTACGGGCCATAGCCGAGGTCGGCTGGGCCTGCCCTCAACCGCAGCTTTCCCTGTACCGCTGCTCGACCACTGTTTTTCGCCGTCGCGCTCCTGCGCCACACCAAACATTTGCTGATCACAGTGGATGAAACTGACTTGCAAACTGCTTCGCAATGCTTGAGGGCACGTGGTCTTGTCGCAAGAAAAATGATTTTACGTTTCAATCTAGTCATTCTATTCTTAATTATGTCTTGGGACGCGGGCACAAAAACTACATCCGGACCATCGTCATTTGCCATGCCGCGGGATGCAGATTTACTGTCCCGCCCGTGGGCAAGGACGCTTGACGGAAACAGACAGCGCACTGTCCCTAGATCACCATGGCGAGCAGTGGCTCTCGGAGACAACAAAGCTACATTAGTCGCAGCTTTCATGGAGATCTGCGAACGTCATAGCGAGGCATCGGCTTCACACAGCCGCTGCTCACCTGCATGCGGACCCACACGTCAACAACGAACTTGCAGCACGCGCGAGATCTTCGCCTCGTCGTTCTCGCATTCCAGGCTCTTCGCACTGACACGATGGTAAATGTGGGTATGTTAGGCGAAGAGCCACTCGCTCAGCAACCGACTGGCTTGCCAGCCCTCGATGCCGCAGTCCAAACCTTGTGCCTCGCCCAGCTCGCCTGACGTATCTGTCATGCTTTCTCTACCGACTTTAGTGCGCTGCATAGAAGGCGTAAGGGCTCTCGATAGGTGACTGCCACGCGCGCCGTCTGACACTGGTAATGGCGCCGTCGCAGGCGCTATCCGGTACCACGGCTGTTGCGATGCGCGCTTGACGTTGAAACGACCGCGCGCGGCCTGCCAAACCTTCGTTCTCGCTGCGAGCGCGCAGCGTTGTCGGAGAACACTCCTGGGCCTGCGGCAGATCTGTCGTTGTAGGGTGGGTTGTAGTTCTCGCATCGGCCAGGAGAGTGCGACATCCGCCCGGTCCGCCTGTCACTGCAGAGCGGCTCCGAGGCGGGGTCGTCATCTCAGGGTAGTCATTGCCCTGTACATGACTTGGTAGGCGGCTTGGTGTTGATGGACGTGCTGCTCGCATTCGGATGTGATACCCTTTCGCTCGACATACGCTGTACGGTCTATTGGCTGCCTGCACACGTGAGTGTTGTATTGCACCAAAAAGCTTGTCTTGCTCTGTGCCTGAATCAAGACTTGAAAGTGGGCTTGAGCACGAGTAGTGCGCCCCAGGCCATCATGGCACGTGTAAGGAGGCGTAACTAGCACTGTATAAGGTCAGAATCAGTGTTTGACTCACTTGTAATGTGCATGTAAGCTAGATGAAAGCATACTCTAGGAGGATACTCGAAACGGTCTCATCAGCATAGTTCGAGACAATAGTCTCTTTCCCCAAGCAGCAGAGTTTGCACCACGAGGGACTGAAGTCTATTCGACGCTCACGCCATCCAAATCCCACGCAATACACACAAACGCAACGAACAGATCCGTGTCTAGATGGAGTGGAGAGGAGTGGAGCGGAGCGGCAGAAGAAAAAAAAGCAAACAACAAGCCCACCGCCGCCGCTCCGCACTTGGTTTCCGCCCCGAACGCCCCAGGGGCTGAAAGCTAAGTATGAGATGTTTGGATCTGCAAGACAGAAAAACAAAAAACATTGTGCATTCGCTTGCGTTCTCTGCAGGAGACAGCGGGCATGTGGGGATGCATGGGGAAGTTGGCCAGGCGAGAGAGAGAGAGAGAGAGTCAAATAGATCAGCAGCCCCGTGCGTGCCCGCCGGAGATATATGCAATATAAAGCACGGCTCTCCGGCGCAGCGTTTTCACTCATCCGCCTCATTATTGATTGTCGGGATGAGTATTGGATCTGGATTCGGATGTGGAGCTGTGGAGCGAGTACGAAGCGCGCGAGGTGAATCGGGACTTGGGGTTGTGTGAGAACAAACGTCGTGCAGTGCCGTGCTGTGTTGTGCGGGCTGGAGATGGCACGGCTTCTTTCTCTTCTCGGGATGTGGGTTTTGCTTCTCGCGGCTGGGCTCTGTTTAACTGAGGTCTTGTAGCTGGTGTTGTACGTGTATCCGCTGGGGCGCGCCCCTTTGCGGGGCGGTGTGGAGGTTGAGCGGGCACTGAGCTGCGGCATTCCGCGACCATGGATGCAGAGGGAGTGAGTGAGTGAGTGGGTGAAGAAGTGAGTGAGTGGGTGAAAAAGTGAGTGAGTGGGTGAAGAAGTGAGTGAGTGGGTGAAGAAGTGGTTGTAGGCCTTCAAGTTGGTTCATTCTTCCGTCCATGGTAACGAGAGACGAGATGGAAAGGGTGAAGTATCACGGTACCCAGCCCGTTGATCCCTAATCGAGTGGACTGGACGCAGAAAAAGCAACGTCTTTGGGAAAAACATGTTGACAAGTGTTGCAATAAACTCTCTCCTCCCCAAAGATGTCACGTACACAAATGCTCTATGCTGCGCTGTGCTTGTTTATGCGCAGCACCTGCGCCCGTCGAGATATGGCAGTGTTTCGACCCTACGTGTGAGAGAGTCGACCGACAGACTGCTGCAGAAGCAGATACAGTACACAGTCCACCTGCAAAGAGAAACCACAAGGGGCATTGGATGTCAGGTACGTGAGATGGGCGGACCGATAGTCTGGGGGATAAGTTTTGGGGGTGGTGAGAATGTGGTACTCTGAGATCGATGATAGTGGCCAGATGCATGGTGGCTGGGTAGGGACAGTGCCTTGTTCGTTACTACGGCATGTGGGCTGGGTTCTTGCGGGTTAGTTTGGTGGATGGAAGACTGAAGGGAAGGCGTCGTTAAGCTGTAGCATTCGGTCTTGGAACCCTGGTAAATAGGTATCTGTTCGTGTAGTCGTTCTCTGCTCTTCTGTGGTGGACACATGGAATTAGTAGTATGTTTCTTGACACTAGCTGTAGGACGACGCGTTGTCCTTCGGGTATGGCAGGTCAATGTATACATGGTGTTCTGGAGTGTAGCAATTACAGGAACTCTTCTTTGCTATTTTCAAGGGAGTACAGTAAGAAAATGTGCACCGCTTACCAGGTATACGAGATTATATACCAGAGCTGAAATCGGACTGTAATAACATAAAAAAATAGCCATTCACTCCTCAAAACTATACGCCAAACACTGAACATGAAAGCAATAACTAGTTGATTGGATATTACAAAACCGTCTATATGAGGGTATCTTCCAAACGCCAAAAGCAATGCAATATGCAAAGCGCTCAAAAACACAAACAAGCTCAATGGAGAATCGCCAACTGCGTGCCCGGATTATCTGCCTCGTACTTCTTCGCCATATCGTACACGACTCCACCCCATTGGAACTCGCCCCGGTGAGTCTTCTGTTTGCAAGGACTCGCTTTGAAGGGGTTGAACCAGTCGATCGCCCGGTCACCCATAGTGTCTCTGAACCCGCTCATCAGGTCCGTGTACCATGGGTGTTCAAAGGGTTTGGTCTGCATGATAACGTAGGTGCGTTCCGGACCACGTTGCACAGTGCACAAGACAGGCCAGTCTTCGTGCGTCTGCTGCTTGACCTCTGAAGGTGTAGACTGCTGGCTGTCTTGCTGGGACCTTGACACCAGGAACGCGATGTTGTGAATGCCGCCTCGCTGAATTCCTTCGACGGAGGTGTAATTGATGCACAAATTCCAGCCAGTCATCCCAGTCATTGTGAAGGTAAAGACAAAGAAGAAGAGCGCGACACAGAGTGCGCCTATCCATGTTCCTGGTCGTGCTGGGCTCAAATTCGTCTACGTACGATTAGCGTCAGGCTTTGTTGTATCGATGGAAGCTCTGGCAAGCATCAATATGGGAAGGGTGGTGCTGTATGCTTTTCGCTGCTCCAGATATCCGAACTCACCTTGGAACTGCGGTCTGCAAGGAATATCGCTACTACAAGCCAAGTATATAGCGTGTACAGAGCCCCGTAAAACGTAAACTGTACAAAATGCTTGTGTGTAGTCTCAGCAATGATTCCGCCTGCCCAGGGGCAATAGTGGTCCATCCTGCGCACACAGCGGCCTAGCTCTTTGCAGTGGTGTGCCCTATCGGGCTTCCAGTTGTGACATTTGAAACACCAGAGCGGCCTCCCACCATAGTCGCAGATGTACGCGTCGTACTCGCCCAACCACTCTGTACTCGCCTCCTTCTGTTCGATCGAATCATCTCCCCTTGGCAAAAGATCAGGTTTGGTCCATATAAGTAGGATCAGGCGCATGAAGTGTACGAGGAGAAGAAGGAGAAAAATGGCGTCTACAACGATGAGGGCGATGCCGGTTGCGCGACGGGGCTGTACGTCGTGGTCTCGGCGGAGTTCGACGGATGGACTGATCAGGTATTGCACGCATATCAGGTAGATGACGACCCAACTGGCGTAGCCGATTGCACCGAGTTCGAGGAGAGGCATCACGACCGAGGTCGACTGGCCGACACGCCGCTCGAGCGCCGAGTGTTCCTGCGGCTGTGCCGCATCCGAGTCCAGAGGAGGCGCTGTTTTCGATTCCGGGGCAGGCGCCATTTTCGACTCGGCGTCGGGGGCCGCCATGGTCGGGGTTCTGTCGCTTCGACTGCGTGGAAAGGGTGGTGATGTGAGCAAGGAAGCAGGTCGTCGAGTCTTAGCGCGCGCGCCCAGCCCAGGCCCCCGACGTCATAGCGTTACGCGCCGAGCCTACCTACTTCGTTAATCTGCCTACCTACATCTCTCACTAACTTCCCGCCCTGAGGTTTTGGAAACTTTCACGGGGGGTTGACCTTGTGTTGTATGGCTTGTTGAAATCCAACTGCTCTCGGCGCGGGTTTTCATGAAACATGGTTGGGGACACAAATGCACCCGCAGAAGCAAATCTCCTTCGTTCAACCTTCTTCCAACCTTCTCTCAATCTCACATTGATCTCTCGTATCCGCCTCCCTGTTTCATTCTAGTGAAAAGAGCATGTAGGCTCTCTGGTGCGGGGCTCTCTATAGCCCCAATTTTCCTGTCCACAGAGATACAGCCTCTACCACCATGTGGCTCTTAAGCTACCCAGATTGACTGACCGGTTCTCAGCCTTGCTCAACCTGCCACACCTAGCACGTGGAAAATGCGGCTCTGCTGAGATTCTAACCACTCATCATCGCCGGTTAATCACAATCTTTGCACACGTCGGTGTGGCTGTCGCACATTTGCTTGCAGAGAACCGGTGTCCCGTCGATCACTACAGGCAGGCTGGGAATAACCGTCCACAAGGCTCCAATGGCAAAGTATAAGTATGCTATGGCATGCCAGGGGGTAGTCAGACGGCTTTCTCACCGCCGATTCTGACAAAATCTACGGCGAAGTCCGAGAACCGGATATACGACCAGGCCAATCTGCTGTAACTGAGGCGAAGTCAAGCTTTAGCTTGTGAACCAAATTGGACTTTGATAGTATGAGTGGGTGCGCGTCCAGCATCCTCACGCAGATTACTGACCCATTTCAGATGCGCCACTTGCATAACCTATTCTTCGCTTCTGACCGGTATACATCATACGTAGGAGGCTGCTTAATCACCAGAACGCTACAGTGTATAGGTTGGTACGCAACCAGTCGATTATCATTGACGAAAATAGTACTGTACATCGCACACGACAGGTCGTTGCAGACCCACTTTGCAAGGAGGGCCATCTCTTATCCAGCATACTCTCATACCGGGATACAACAGGCCTCGGGTGTAAGCTGTTGGATCATAGTATCTGGCCAGTAATTCTGGACTGACCACTGGGAAATCAGTGGAAAGATCTGGTTACACAAGCTCTTTCCGCCTATGGTACTCAATCTGCCCTGCCATCGGAGCTGGCCGACATGAGGACCTCCTATACCACTAGACGCATGTGACTGGAAAGACGCAGCTGCATTGTTTTGCCTCTGTAAACACACTCCGTCCTTGGGCCAATCGAAATGGTTTGCGGGCTCTCCCAAACCCAAACACACCTTCTCATAAACGCAAGAGTCAAATATGATGTGTTGACACTATAGGGATGGCATTCACGATACTACGGATTGTAGCAGTTAATCACGCATCACTTTCACGGAAAAACCTCCAAGCGGGGGGCCGGACCGTTTTCGGGTAGGTTTCCCATCGAACCGCAGACAAGGCAACGAGGCAGACAAAAGACACATCAACCCGAATTCGACCACCGGGCTCGGGGTACGATTCTGGCAAGCTCATAACCTTTTTAGGTAGTTCATAATCGGTAATCTGCTCTTGTCAATAGGGTTTCTCGCGCTCCTGAAGCGCCTTAGACGCTACAGAGCCTCACCGTCTCCCACCGCAGTAAGGCACTCCACCCCCCTAATCACTCAAGCCAGACACGATTGCAGTCGCGTCCTCAGCATTTTCTCCTGATACGAGCAGATGATCATAGGGGCCGGTCATGCGTATGCAGAATTCAACTTACTGTCTATAGGCCTAGTCGAGAGCCATACACGATTCACCACACTTGTTGACGTTGCTGCTCTTCGATGGCTTGGCCTGCTTCCCGTTGGGTATTCATGCCTGACCGCATAGATGGCTTCCCCAACAACATCCTCGAGGCGGATTCTAGATTACTGTTGCCGTCCAAGCTCGACAGTCCGTGCAAACAGCAGGAAAAGTGCATGGTTGCGACGAAGTCCTTCACTTTCGACATCGGCATACAAAAGGCCAGGCGATTCTCATCTCAGACACCATCACACATCCCAATCTTCTCCAGCTCGGGTATCATCCTTCGCGCAATCTCTCAGACATCGTAATTTGCATCCTCGCTCCGATCTCCCTTCTTCAAGATGGCAGTTCAATCTACTTTGTTTATCATTACGACTCTCTTCCCGCGTTCAGAGGAACTTGAACACACAAACCAAGCGATGGGACAAGGACTCGCACCTCCTTACGCTATTCCTCCAACTCCAATGTTATCAACATTGCACGAATCGCATGCCACCTCATTCTCCGGACAGTCCGCCGTGCACGAACATGTCTTCAGCCATTCTGAAAACGCAATTTACTACAACAACATGATCGATGGAAATATCGGAAGTTCTCCCCAAGATGGCACTCAAGTCTGGTTCTGCAGTGACTGTGGAGACGGACCTATTGGACAGTGGCAGACTTGCTGTGTTGCCTGCAACCACACCCGGTGCTCAAGTTGCAAATGGGAAACGCACTAAAGGTTTCTTAGAGCATACCTCTTCGTCTCTATGCACGAACGCTGTTCTGGAAGAATGGTCTTCTCATCAAAGCCTCTTGACATCTTTCAGGCAATCGAGTCTCTTCGTCACCACTCGATCCTGAAGGCTATCTCCCCGCGTGGAGCCGATTCAGCCATACCCCTTCTTAGCTCTTACTTCATATTTTCTCGCACTTATAGGATTATTTTGGTTTTTCTGGTTTTCTCAAATTCGGTGGAATTCTTCTGGTATCTTAGCATTGGTATGGTCCATAGCATTCTATAGCTCGAGTCCAAAATCAAGAAGCTAACCTAAATGTACCAATCCTCTTATCTTCTTTTGCATCATTAGAGCAGAAGAAATAGAACCAAAATAACTTGGACATGTCCAAAAGTCTGCATTTCTATCTGCGATTCTTGCGCTCTCCACGGAAACGGCATCGTGGGACAGAAAGACGTCGGAAGAACACAACGGCAGAAATCCATAGCTCCCTACAACCCCCACCTCACCATCCCATGCCGTACGTAACCCTCAGCCTAAGGCACAAAACTGCGGGAAATCAGTCCACTCGCAGCCGACACGTGAGGCTGTGCACCCGCCAAGCTCTCGCTACCTAGGCCTAGGACACACCACAACCAAGACAGGGTGCGGTGTCGTCACCGTCTGACGCCTACACTTTTTTTGCCTGCGGTGAACAGTCTCATACTTTTTGGAGCTTTGTCTGATTATGGCTACCGGAGGGACATGAAAAGTGGATACGGGGCTGAGCCATGTCCTGCGGGCTATGGCGCCCTCCCGCCCTACTGTTGCCCTGTGCTGAACAGCTGGCAGAGAGTCCTCAGGCGTGTCATGGTACGAGTGGAGGGATGGCTGGTGGTATGTGCTGGAGGTCGATACGAAGGGTTTGCGCGGGACAGCTAGGAGGGCAAAACGGCGCGGGCGTGGTGCTTTGAGTGCTTCATTCAGAGTGCCATTTGGGCATGTGATGCGCAAGAGGATAAATCGTCATTTTGCAGAGTATGACTTGCGTTTTTCTGGCAAATTGTGTGGCTTCCTGTTCGTTCGCCTATCTGTGTCCAATCTCACAGATGCGCTGGGCCGTGCTGTGCCTCAGACCGGCATTGGGGTCAGCAACACACTAGCCAGAAGAAGATCACTGCAGCAATTGGGATCCTTACCTGCTGTATACCTTTGAATACTATCGATTTTGGTACGTTACATTCTCCATGACTTATTTGAAGCCTTGAGGCTGCCAAATCAGGCAAATCGTTGCCTGACCAGGGGGCCTTGTACGTCACTTTGGCCATTGCAACGCAACAGAAGTCTAGACAAAAGACTTGGTATGCGATCAAGCCGGCACCGCCACCGCTCGGGGTGGCTTTCCAAAGTTTAAACCTTCAAACATGATGAAGTTGGGCCTGAATATTACGGTTATACGTCCCATGCCCATTCACTGTTACACGATGGCATGATTCAGGTGCAAAGGACTTCTAAACTTGCCAAAGAGTCCTCGAGAATACGCGTTTTCCGTAGAATGACGTGGAACTGGCGAAGATCAGCTCCCGAAAGGGTTTGTGATGGAGGGCGAGAGGGCAAACGTGGCGCTGCTGGCCATCGTGAGGCGAAGGCATGGTGTTGAGTCCCGCCCTCTCCTTCACAAGTCTTCGAACATTTAACTCACCCCGAATCTGCTCATTAACCCCATCTCATCATCAAGAAATTCTCTCAACAAATTCATCGCCCCAACTATTCAACCTTTAAACCACCATGTCCGAACAGTTCAACGGAACCAACCCTTCTGTTCCGGCATCGCCACACCTCTGCTCAGCAGAGAACACGACCTGTGGAAACCACGGAACCGAGACAAACTTCCTAAACATGTCCCGTCTTGTAAATGCCTACTCCGGTTATGACAATCCGTATGGACAACCTCAAGACGGGGAGTTCCGATGGACCTGCTGCGCTTGCAATGCAGACAATTCCTACGCCATCAACGCGGGTTGCTCATACTGCAATAACCACTGGAGGTGTTCTTACTGTCCGGTTTGGGAAGCCAAGTGAAGATTGGTAGATTAGGAAAGGGTCTGTTGTTGGTGTAAGTCTATCATCGTATGTTTCGCTATCTCATCTGCTAATGCGGCGCAGAACTCAGGTCGGTCCAGTGTTCTTAGAGGCTACATTATTTGCAGTTTTACTCGACGCATTCGGCTGCCTTTACTCTAGACTTCGGGTTTGTTTGTCAAAGTACGCCTTGTTGGATGTCCTGGGGCTTGTCTTGGTGTTTTGTTGTTTCCATCTCTGTATGCTGCGCTGACTTGAGATATCCAAGGGGCTCATGTGCTTTATACTGTCAGTTCACTTACCATCAATAGAATCCATGTGGTTGTCTTCAAACGTGCTTTCCTATTTTCATGAGCTGACTAGTATGTGTTTTTCGTCTTGAAAGTAGAACTTGACGCTACAGTCCCACTCCGTTGTGCAGACTCTCTTAGTCTCTGCAAAGACCCGAACCACCAGAACTGGCAACGCACACACAAATGGTACCTGGCTAGTTTAGTTAAGATTGCAGTTAGCCACAGTTTTCCCACGACTCGTTTTCGTGGTCAGTATCAGCGATTGCCTTGGCACTGAGGCTGTGCAGTGTAAGATGTGGTCCAAGCTGTCCAAGCTCGTCGGTGTCTTGATGAGATTACCGAGTCGCCCTGCCCGTACTATGAAACAGGTAACCGCAGTGAGTACCCTGTCGCAGGCAACTCTATTCATTTCAGACTGCTCGCCCGCGTGGCTATGAAGTATCGACAGCCGACAAATGTGGCTGTGGCGGCTCGATACCCGAAAAGTATGCCTGATCCTATAATCCCTGAATGTGGAACCACAAAGTCCTTTTTTTGTGTCTGATGGGGGTCATGTGTCTGTGGGACTTAGAAGGGTAAAGTGACAGGGAGGCTCATCGTTGGTCAACCACCCCCAAAGATGAGCGAATTTTGTACAGGCAGCAATGAAGCGACGAAACTGCCTTGTTTGCATAGCCATGGTCATTCACTAGACTTCCGAAGCTCTTTAATCTTCTTCTGGGCGTGATGGCGGATTGCGACACTGACATTCCATCTGCTGGCGACGATGCATTTGACCAAGTGAAGTCAATTTAGAGTCTCATCACTCGCGGCACCTGAACGTTTTAGGCTCTAGTACTAGCGCGCAGGATTTTGGATGGGGTTTGCTAAGGCAAGGTGTCTCTTTCTGAGGGTGTAGCGAGCATGCATGGTCGTTGAGGGGGAGACGCGCAATGATGCCTGGTCGCCTGGCGCCCCGCATCGCTGACGTCGCTTCGCAGCGGCTTTGGAACTCCAGCCTCCCTTCTGAAGAATCATTCCCTCGCGTGAAAGAAGTACAGTTGATATTATCAGATCGTGTTTGCAGACTGTGTAAACATTTGTATCTGTATTAATAGTGACGAAGGTGTCGAGATATTGACACGAAAAACAAGGGAATGAAAGCTATCAGACACAGGCACTGCACGAGCTACATCCTGCTGAGAAGTTTTAGCGATACCCTCATTGCGGAAGCGGGGTTGTGATATGAGCTTTCGAAGAGAATATACAGCAAGTGCTGCGTAAGTGTCATTCTTGTAGACTGCTGAAGCTATATGCACCTTCTAGCCATGCCACCGATGAAAAGAATGTACCGTAAACTCCGAATACCAGACATGCCTCGCAGGAAGCGCCCTTATTTTCTGTAAGAATCCGCTCTTGAGTGCCGTTGTCTCGACAGAAGATATCAGTGGTGATCCCTGACAAAAGATTTGTCGTCCTCGACGACTGAGACAACTTGGCGTATAGCTATGCTATCAGCGCGAGGAGAACTTCGGAGGTGAACTGCAAGGTGTGAATTCTGTAAAAGAGCCCCCTGGACCCTAAACTTATCTAGTATGTGCGTGTCAAGCTATTTCCAGGTGAGTCTGGTATCAAATAGTTGATTAATACCCATAAACTTCTCCTCTTCTTTTCGCATGACCCAGTAAGCAAGCTTAGGGATATTTTCCAACGCATCTTCAAGAGCAGGATAATTCTTGATGCCGTATATCACCTTTTCGTTACGTAGACGTTCAAAAATCATATCTCGTGGGGTGGTGTCGCTGTCAGGTATCAGTTCCAAGATATCTTTAATGCCCTTGTAGAACTGGTTGCAGGCAAAAAGATAGTAATGGCGGAGGTTGTTCTGGAACTTCTGGTTGGCAAGTTTCTTGGGGTCTTTGATGAGATACTTGTCGGCTGCTGTATAGACTTTTGCGTGTTTCGTCAGTTCAACCAAGGCAGGATTCGGCACGCTGAAGAATATTTTGGATTCCTCCATTTCCTCGATCTGCTCGATAAACTCTTGGTGAAAAGAGAGGCGGTGGACGTAGCTGCCGGTAGTAGGCCTCTATATTTCGTCAGTAAATTAAAATCTTCTAGCAGTTGAAAATAGCAGCCAACTCAGACCTCCGATCAGGAGGTATAGTAACCGGAGCTACTTCGGAGGTATTAGTAAGAGTGCACAGATGTACGGTACCACTTAGAAGCTGTACTGTCGTCTACAGTATGGGAAAA
>WODD01000133.1:903-28085 GCA_019775935.1 Neoascochyta sp. HWLR27 | reverse complement strand
GCTTGGGCCACGCGGCTTAGTAAGCGCGTAGTCCAGGCGGTGAATGTGCAGCCACCCGCTGCTCTATCTACCGTAGGTTCGACTCCCAACAATGCTAATCTATCTACAGCCAAATCTCTCTATCAGTTGCTGTTCCTTGGGAGGAAAGAATCCGTTGCCTTGTTGTTCTTGTAGGCGACTACAGCTGTCATGTATGGGGCTGGTGTCTAGTGCTTGCAGCTTGCTTTTCAGTCCGGTATTGAGTGTCCGGCTCTGTATAAAGCCGAGCAGGCCGCCGAAGTCACTGGCACGGTATGATATTGGGGTGGCGATCATCAGCACTATGAAATCGCACTGAAGCGATCGGATCGTGTACGAAGAGCGGTTGTGCAAGCCTGAAGTGTTAGCGACGTACTATGCGGCTAACAAATCTACATTTACCTTTAGAAGACCATTACAACAGAGCCACAAAACTCGTCGTCCCCTCAGTCCTGGACCCGAGAACCCCAGGGGGCATTTTGTTGCTGCTGGGAACGTACTGTCTGTTATATACAAGGATCCCCGACACGCTACGGCTGCGACAACGTCCCTGGCTTCGAGAAGGCCGGGCGATGATCAAGGTTGGCGTTCACGGGGCGGTGCGGCGTCAGACATCGTTCGCCTCGATCGGAGCGCGTGGGCCGTCGGATCGGCGGCGGGGTGTAAGGCTGTTTTGTACCTTTGCAGGTAGGTTGTCGGGGTTTTATATAGTCTGAAAAAAGTAAGTAAACGCGTTTCAGGGGAGGGCGTGAGAGGACGTACCTTTTCCGGGCGCAATATCGCCGGGATTTGCGGGTTTAGTTATAGTAGGTCATGGTCATATTCATGTCGCTGTCCGACTGTTTGTTTCAGCCGTCTCGTCGAGAACCGCGACAGCGTGGTTGCTGCTTGCGAGATTATTGGGGCTGTATATAGGGTCGACCTGGCGTCGAGTGACGTCTCTTTGGGATTTCGCTCGAGTTTAGGCGCGCTGAGCTACCTTGGATCTTCCGGTTCTGCAGTGCCGTACTATGAGATGATGACAGGCGGGGAAATGGAGGCACTGTTCAAGTGGCTGGTGCAGAATATAGGGGGTATATAGGTAAGGGTTGAAGTATATAATGTACACGGCAAAGAGGGATTGAGGCACCTATTTATGGCTGTGGAAAAACTGTGAAAATCCTGTTTTTTTACCGTTGCGTTGCAAACTGCAAGTGTGCATTCTGCCAGGTTCTAGGAAACGCTGCGTCAAGCAATCACATACGGTCACGGGTCGAAACCTATCATCATCATGTACCGGAACAAGGCCAAGTTTGCCTGTTTCCACGCGCAAACCGAAGCCGTGATATTTTTGAGGATAATGTAACAATGAAGGAAGAAGAAAACTGGTCCAATGTTGGGCAGGCAGTCGTGGCGGCGGAGAATGCGAATAGATTGACTACACGGACCATGAAGATACCGACTCGCTCCGCCACGGTTGAGCACGAATCGCAAACCCGTCGCGAGCACCGGCTCACTAGTCGAGGATACCATCGAACTCGCCGCCGAGACGGCGCTTCTCCCTGCGACCTCGTTTTTTCGACCCGGCAACCAAAGAGTGCTAGGTTCGACAAAGCATGCGCCTTTGGAGTCCATGGCTTCAATAGATTTGATGGAATGAGTGGAGTGCCCGGAGCTGATATGTTGAACTTGTTCGGGGACAGCGGCGATGAGGAAGCAGGCAAAAGAGACACTCGAGGTGCTCTGTTCTTGTGCGTCTTGCTGGTTTAGAGCTCTTCGGCTTCACGTAAAATTTCCGCAGATGGAGTCGTTCGCTTGGAATGTTGCGTGAGTGAGCTGAAATGGGGGTTTCCGGGTAGAGCATGACTATGTATGTGTTCAGAAGACGCCGCCGTTGGTGAATTGTTATTGCTCAGTACTGGAAGTTGGTTGTCTCAAACGTGTTAAAATCCACTTTTATCTGCAGGGATGAGTATGATTCCGGGAGCCTTGTACGTGGAGAGGGTGTTGAAAGGATTTTTTTGTCGCTTCTTATACGTCAGATACATGTATATTAGAGGTGGTCAATAGGCACTCTCCAAAATAAGAAGACAAGGGAAGGTAGGAGTAAATAGGCAATAATTCAAAATTCTAGTCTAACATTTGTAAATCAACCCTCGCTTCTCCCAGCCTGCCGGCTCATTACTTCTGCTCATAGCGCTGAAAACTGTGGTGTTGACGAGCTACTCTCAAACTCTAAAGGCTACAAATAACCCAAACGTCTAAAGCTCTACTACCAGCTTTGTGCCACTAACACCCGCCTTCGACTTCTCAAGTGCTTCCTGAATGTATTGCAGACCGTTGCCGATAACCGTGGGTGGAGGCAGGCATTTGAGCTTTCCAGACTCGAGCGCCTGCGGAACAAAGTCTTTCCAGACCGGGGTTGCGATGTCGTTGACAGCAAAGATCATACCAGCCTTGACGTTCTCTGGCACTGGACCGACAGGAGGGTGAGACAAGGCAAGGTGACCCCCGCCCAACTGTGCTAGGATGGCGAGATCGACGTCGAAGGTAGCCTGAACAGCGACAGAATCGAAGATGCCGACAAACTCGTTGCCAGACCTGCGAACCGCATCGACAACTTTTTCAACCACAGAAGGGTCCTTGTGGTCAAAAACCTCTGCTGCACCGCTTTCCTTGCACAGGTCGAAGTTGTGGGCACCGGCGACGGCGATGACGTGGATGCCAGCAGCACTTGCGACCTGCGCCGTCATGGATCCAGCGGATGAGGAAGCACCGAATACAACAATCGTCTTGCCAGCCGGTGGAGCGGTCTCCACCGTCGGGTAAGGAAGGCCGAGAGCTGGGGTGGACACTCCAGGCATGGCAACACCAGGCTCCTTGAGGGAAAGCACGCAGACCGCTGCTTCCAGAGCGAAGGGAACGACGACACCATCGGTGAATGAAATACGGTCGGGGAGAATGGCGGCTTTGGTAACCTCGAGTGTGGTGTAGAGCTGGTACGCAGCGTCCTCGGGACGTCCACTGACCAGATTGATAGTGTGGCTATATTGAGGTTAGTCACGACTCGTGTTATGGTAACTTGGGGAAAACACTGCAAAGCTCACTTACCCAATGACACGGTCTCCCTTCTTGAAGTTGTCGACGTCAGGTCCGACTTGATATACCTCGCCAGCCACATCGCAGCCGAAGATGGCAGGCCACTGCTGGACAAAGACACCGTGGTCGAGCATGTGCCAATCTAGAGGGTTGATGGCAACTGCAGCGTTCTTGACCACGATCTGACCAGAGCCAGCAGTAGGCATAGGCGCATCGCGCACCTCCAGCGGACTGCCGGCTTTGATGAGGTATGCGGCTTTGTTCTGAGGGGTAGACATGTTTTGTTTGTACTTGTAGGATAAAAGAAGAGTGTGAGGCGTTCGAATGGTTGGTGAAGAGTGTTGGTGGAGATTGAGCTGATGATGGATACAAAAGACGTACCTACAAGCTCATTTATATAGAGCTGTCGAGCTTGGAACAAGCTCTCAATAACCGTTTGATTACGAGCACAAAAACTGAATGCTCGATCCTACTGAAGGTTTCAAAGCGTTGGATATGGAACAGCAGGGTTAGAAAGCGAATCCGTCAAATGGCATGCAGCTCGAAAAAACATGTCACTTGGGTGATTTGAGGCTTTGAAAGCGGGTGGCGCTCTACAAGGGAACCGCATGTGATGTTCTTGTCTCATGCGACTTGGTTTCGAGGGGTGCAGACTTGTTGACCTATTGGCTTGCGATTTCTTGCCAATTCTGTCAGCATCGAATCCTCTCAAGAAGGATCTTGCTGACGGGTTGGGTCTGATGTTCTGTAGCGCGCCTTACAGCACGGGTGTAAACGCCCTGGAACCCCATATGCTGTTCGACCGGAACTGCATGTGCTGTTCTTGTTCCGCTCTTTCCGTGTCAGCGCCAGCGCTCCAAGAACCTGCACGCAAGCTTGTCTGTGCGTCGGCCTCATCTTCTCAGGAAAATACATATCGTCCTCCACATGCGATAGAATGGAATGAGACTGTCGGAGAAACAGCTGTTCTTATGCTTTTGCGACGGGCAGGATTGACGAACGTTGGGAGTATGCTAGAAACTGTTCTCCGAGTTCTTGAGCCAGCTAAAGCCTGAACACGTCGTACTCTGCTTGAGCGATGACTTGTCTCCAATCCGCGTTATTTGTGTTGACCGCGGGGCTCGCTCTAGCTGCCCACACCTTCGCGACAATCTCCTCCAACACAAACAAATTCCTGAATCCAAGCTTCCTTTGAGCCTGGAACCAAGCGCGCATTTTTCCTTGCACGCTTGGTGTATCGCAGTCAGCGCCGAGAACAAGAACAGGCCACAGCATCAAGCAACCGAGTTCGCCCTGGCCAAAGCGATCAATAGACTCGAGTTCTTGTACACCCAGTTTCACGAGCTCCTGCACGGCCGATATTGGAGCAGAGCGTACACTTCTCTGGAAAAACACAAGGCCTGCATAGTAGAAAGCCATTGACGTGTGATGAACGACGATGCCTGTTCTTTTGTCGATAGTAGGCATAGACTGGTTAAGAAGTGGAAGGCTAGGAAAGTCGAGGTATAGTTGGAGCTCAAAAGCATCGAGTTCCTTCTCTGTTTCTGGTGTTCGGGCTAGTGTTGCACTTTCTAGAAGGAGATTGATGCGATCGTGAGCTCTTAGAAACGATCTTGAGATGCCATAATAGGGGAAGGTGTATTCGAGGCCATCCGAAGCACCGCTTTCGTCGTGGAGAAAAGATTTGAGATCATCCGGGACCGAGACACCACACAAGATGGCCATCTTGACCATATGCTGGCGAAAGACAGACAAAGCGGTCTGGTCTACGCCCTGAGATTGGAGCTTGGCAAGGTAAGCCAGACCTCCGGATACATGTGTCCGCCATCGCTGCGTTGTGCCAGAAACAGCCTCGACTGTAATACATGCCATGATGGCCATGGCAAAAGACTGGTCGCGATGCTCGTCGGCTCGACTCAAATTGTGCCGGAGGTGGTGAACAGCCTCGCTGTCGTGGTAAAGAGCAAGGACACGGTCCTGCTCGTTAGTCCGCCCTGAAAGCTCGAACAGGTTGTATGCGGCAGATGCGCAGAGCGCGTGGAAGATCGCGACGTCGGAGGTGGAACCGCGGGCACGAGATACGAGCCCTTTCATTGCCATTGGCAGCATCATGGTACGACATGGGTTGTGTGGCTCGTCGATAAGGACTATCTTGCGGCTAGTAAAAGTGACCCAGTGATGGATCAGCCGTTTCTGCTTGGAAGGCATAGTGATCGCGTCTAGATGGCGTGGCGCAGTGGATACAACTTGGTTTTGTACACTTGAAGGCGTTTGAGCAGATACCGAATTCCCGCGAATATCGCCAGACAGTCGTATAGTTGGTTGAAATGATTCATCGATGTCTCGACTGGGTGCTCTCGTCTCGGATGGTTCGTAGAAGTTGTAGGCTTCATCTTCCAGTGGTGGAGTCTCAGATGAGTCTGATGAAAGTTGAACAGGATTGAAATAAACATCGGGTCGAAGCGGTTCAATGCGGCTTGCAGAGAATACAGAGAATGCGCCCTGTTCCAACTTGGAAGATTCTCCGGGACACCATTCGTCGATCGCAGACAACGCAGCTTCCAATTCTGAAGTGGGAAGAGATGGAAGCGACGGAAAACTGCCGACCGAAATCAGAGACCTTCGGGATGCCCTGGGTTGCAGCTGATGAGGACTTTCGGGGTTGCTGGAGGTGTGATCCTGGTCGGTTGGATCATGGGGGTTGTACGGCAACCAACTCAGGCGCAGACCATATCCTTCGCATGCGGCGCCAATCTGGCGACAACGCTGGCATGATGGAGTCTCTCTGCCCAACAAGAAGCCATGTCAATATAGCACGCGGCTCGTCAGGTTTGCGAGTGTCCAACTTACTCGTCACACTTGACTCGACGTGAGCGGCATGTCCAGCATCCACTGAAGCATTTCGTACGTCGTTTCCCCATGCTCGACTAAATCGTTTGGATACTTGCAGGAGGTGGATGAGTAGGATGCAGACGGTCGCTCTCGGCGAATCGCTTTGACCTGCCGCTTGGATGACACGGACAGCGGGCCTTTCCTGATCCGAGTCCGTGTTGATGCGAGTGTGGCGCAGGGACCCACATGTCAATAGAAGAACGCGATTGGTTCGCTCTCAGATGCCTTCTATATCTGCCTGTGAAGCATCACCCCATTTCGAATGGTACTGAACCATTGTCAGGCCCACTACTATGATCTCGGAGCATCTCGCTGTCACCTTCCTTCGCGTTTGGTTTTGGTGCTGATGAAAGCGATCCGCAATCTCCAACCCGGTATCAATGCTGCCCCTTCATGTACTACGCCGCTTGTGATGATCAGGTAGTCAGTTGGCCAGTGTGAACGCTGTTGTCAGAAAAATTCCATCTATATTTAAAACCAAGCAATTCCCTTCTCTTCATCAATACATCCTTTTCAACTTCAAGCTCAGCATTTTATACAGTTTGCGACGATGGCAACAGCAACCAGGAATCGAGGGACATCTTCGAATGGCAAGATCGCTGTTTCACAGCAAGCCGAGGAAAAGCCAACCTACAACGATGGAGAGTCGGACGAGTTCGAGTTTGGTGGTTCCTTTGGTGCAGCGTCACTGATGATCGGCTTTCCTCTTCTCATGTGGTACATGTGGGTTGGTGCCACTTACTACGACGGACAGTTCCCTACACCCAGCGATAACCAGACCTGGAAAGATTTTACTTACCATCTGGCGGGTCTGATCTATCAAGGTGCCTATCCTACTACCAAGGCTTGGACCATCTACTGGACCTTCTTCATCTTGGAGGCACTGATGTGTGTTGCTTGTTTCTATCCCACAAAAGATTAGTACTGACAAACAACAGGTATTGTTACATGCCCGGTGTCTCGAGTCAAGGCCGACCTCTGCGCCATGAAGGCGGGAAGAAGCTCCCATACTATTGCTCCGCCTACACCAGCTGGTACGCGACACTAGCAATCGCCGCCGCTTTGCACGCCACCGGCATATTTCCCCTGTACACTCTCATCGATGAGTTCGGTTCCATCATGACTGTCGCAATATTGTCCGGTTTCATAAACAGCATCATCGTGTATGTTCAGGCAATGGTCCGTGGCCGGAGCCATCGACTTACCGGCTATCCCATCTATGACTTCTTCATGGGCGCCGAACTTAACCCTCGCATTGGCATTTTGGATTTGAAGATGTTCTATGAGGTCCGCATCCCTTGGTTCATATTGTTCCTCATCACAGCCTCGGTAGCGGCGCGTCAGTACGAGACCTACGGTTACGTCTCCGCTGAGGTAGTCTTCCTGGCAATAGTCCATTTTCTTTACGCGAATGCCTGCGCAAAGTCCGAACAATTAATCATTACATCCTGGTAAGTCGCGAGGAACAAATCAGGACAAGTCGCAACAAAGCTCAACCATTTAAAATTTGTCTCGACTTTTTGCTGACACCACAACTCTAGGGACATGTATTATGAGAAGCTTGGGTTCATCTTAACCTTCTGGAACATGGCAGGCGTCCCCTTTACGTACTGTCACTGCGCGCTATATTTTGCGAACAACGATCCAGCCGAGTACCACTGGAGTCGACCAGCTTTGGTGGCTTTTGGAATCGCCTACGCATTCATGTATTGGATGTGGGATTCCTCAAATGGCCAGAAGAACTCCTTCCGCCAACAAGAGCGCGGTCAGCTTATCGAACGCAAAGCCTTCCCCCACATGCCTTGGACGGTCATTGAGAACCCTCGTGTCCTGGAGACCAAAGCTGGAGACCGTATTATGGTCGATGGATGGTTCGGCATTGTCCGCAAACCCAACTACGTCCCGGACATGTTCTTCGCTATGTCTTGGGGTCTGATTACTGGGTTCAAGTGAGTCACAACATCCCCTCAACCTCTATATGTGGCTCTAGGCGTGAGAATCATGGTTCGACTACTAATTTTCTCTACCCCAGGAGCCCATTTCCTTGGTTTTACAGTGTTTTCTTCTTTGTGATGATTGTGCACCGTGCTCGCAGAGACATCGAAAAATGCCGCAGGAAGTATGGCGATGCGTGGGTAGAATACGAGAAGGCTGTCCCTTACCTCTTCATCCCCGTAAGTTTCTTGCTCCCCTACTTACGTCTGTCTTGGGCAAAATCTAATTCTCTGCAGTACATCATATAAGCTGAGTCCTCTTTCACTTCAAAGGGCACCGCCACTATAATATGTTGTGTTTTGGAGGAAGTCGTGATACTCACGTTTGCTACCTCAGGAATTTCTGTACCCACCAGGCTGCCGTATCAGCTCATAGATAAGGTAATATATTTGGGGCCTCGTTAGTTTGTATTATCGTGAGCAGGTACTATGCACACGTGACATGCTCTGTATACAAATTAAAATCGAGACTGCTACACGCACCTTTCCTAGCCTGGCTTTTACAACGCACCAGCACGTATTAAATATCACGAGATTTGAAATCCCGAGTCAGGTTTAGGAGACATGACTGCAAGTAATGGCTACGTTTTCCCTAGATGCGTGGCGACTCCAATGAATGTTGATATCGCTTGATGTACTCACATCAGATTTAGGAAAGAAGATACAGTTCACAGCCACCTTGTAGATGTGATCTGGCGGGACTAGAGCCAAGAATATACCTCTCTGAACCAGGGTGTAGCATTTATCGTAAGACGGATATAAGCGGAAAATGGGTTGCTTTTACAGTGGG
Organism: Neoascochyta sp. HWLR27; assembly: GCA_019775935.1. Lineage (NCBI taxonomy): Eukaryota > Fungi > Ascomycota > Dothideomycetes > Pleosporales > Didymellaceae > Neoascochyta > Neoascochyta sp. HWLR27. The sequence goes on along the minus strand of WODD01000133.1, from coordinate 19,313 downwards.
GGCGTGATAGGTGACAAAGAAAAGATATACGAAGTGGGTAGGGGACCATACCTGTTCAAGCAATCTGAGACGAACCTGCCTTATTTGGGGGCCAAATCGGTGATAGTGGCGTTAATTCAGACGATGTTATTGGAACGATGAGCTGCAAAGCTTACGTCTCAGCAACTCCTTCGTCAGCGTGGATCAAGCGAGTTGTCCGAACTCTCTACTAGAGGTCGAGTTCTGAATCCTTTACTCTTGCTGACTGTGTTGCCCAGAGCACTAGTTGCGGTTATACTGATAGGCGTCGAAATTTGTGATTGTATACGAGTATATAAATATGGCAATTGAAAGTAGCCAAATTGCCACGAAACTCAATCTTCAAGATAATCGAATGGATCCCACATCTAACAGCATCGACAGCTTGATCGGCCATCAGGTAGGCGGTTTGCCTCACAAACTACAAACCATGAGCTCCACCATTCTGACAAAGGTACTTACCCACGCCCATATACCACGGCTCAGTGTTATAATCTGCATCGCTATTGTGGGTTATCTTGGGTATCGATGTTTCTTGTATTTCACCTCAGAACTCCCGCCCTTAGGATCGGGCTTGAAAAGATTGCCGGGACCAACATCGACGTTGCCATATCTTGGTCGCATCCATGATGTGGATCGTATGCAAGCCTGGAACGCGATGAAGAAGTTCAGCGACGAGTACGATGGCCTCTTCGCGTGCACACTAGGCGGAGAAACGCATATCTGGATAGCAAAAGAAGACCTGGCACAAGACCTGCTTGTCAACAACGCCGCAATCTCGTCCTCCCGAGCTGACCTCGGATCATATCCTGGTGTTACGGAAGGTCATAAGTACCTACCTTTACTTGGCTATACCGAAACCTTCCATCGCCAAAGAAAATTCGCCCACAGCGTAATGACACGTTGTGCGATAAACAAGTTTTACGGTCACATAAATCTAGAGACTAAACGTCTCATGCACGATCTTGCCACAACTCCAAACAACTGGTGGCACGCGATACATCTCCACTGCGCTCGTGTGAGCTCAAACCTGGCCTATGGTGCCACGGACCGAGCACATGATCACGTCACCAATGCGGACAAGTTCTTGGGCCAGATTGGACCGTCGGGTCCTGTGGCTAATTTGATGCCGTTTCTGGCTCATTTTCCTGAGTGGCTTGTGCCTGGGAAGAGCGATGTACGGAAACGACAGGAGGACGAAGCGGAACTTTGGCATGATTTGTTCAAAAAGGCAAAGGACAACACAACGCCAGTTGGAACGATAAATACGTATACTGGTGCTAGCACTGCGGCCAGAGTTAGCGGGGAAAGCAAGCGGGTGCTGTTCGAAAGCGAGGAGGAAGCACAGTGCGCCGTGGGCATGTTGTGCACTGTTGGCGTTTTCACTGTCGCAGGACCAGCAACTCTCTTTGTCATGGCCATGATACTCCATCCTGAGTGGCAGGAGAAAGTGCGCGAGCAGATCGACGAAGTCGTGCGAGATGGGATGGTGGATCTACACCATAGCCCGAGGCTGCCTATCCTTCGTGCTGCGATCAAAGAATGTCTGAGATGGAAGTCGACGGTGCCTCTAGGTAATCAAGATGCATGGTTCGTACTTGGAATCTGGAAGCTGACGAAGCTTAGGCGTCCCCCGTCTATTATCGGATGACTACGCTTATGATGGGTATCATTTCCCTAAGGGGGCAGTGGTCCATGTCTTAGACATTGCAATGTCACAAGACCCTAAGCGATACGAAAATCCAGACATATACAACCCAGATCGATGGCTAAACGAAGCTAGTCCAAACTTCCGAGCACCTTTGACTGAGCACCCGCGCCTGAAAGGCCACCACATCTTTGGCAGGGGAAAACGGGCTTGCCCTGGGCAAGACCTTGTCGAAGCTGAGTTGTTCGTTACATGTGGTGATATCCTCAAGTTTTTTACTATTGGTCCCGAGGTAGATGCTAAAGGTGAATCTATATGGCCGGACCCCGAGAGATGGACAACTGATGTTATCGGTGGGCCCCTGCCATTCAACTGCAGGATCACGATTAGAGATAAGTCGAAGCTTGAGTATGTAGAGACCATGTTTCAGGACGAATTCAGTCCTCGACTCTAAGAGCTCCAAAAAGAGTCTTTATTTTTTAGTTCTTATGCTCAGAACATGGTCAGAGAATAGAGTATTGTAGCTTGTCCGAGTGTGCGCGGTCGAAGTGTACCGATTTCCCTCTCACACGAATCTAAGCACTCGAAATGTTAACGCAAGTCATTCAAGTGATTCTTTACGATAGAAGATTCAACCTCTGGCCGTCGAATAATTATCGTTATCATGTCTTGCTGGCTCAATACGCTTCAATAAAGAGATTGTGGGCCTGGAGAAATTGGATCGGTATTAATCCTTATAGCGTATTCTCCACCAAGATGTTCAAAGGGATCTAATCGTCCTCGTCCTCCCTTCGTCTCTGCTGGTTCAGCTGATCGATCACCTTCTTTCCACACGCAAGAACCTCAAGGGTTCTTGACTTGTTGTCATGATCTCTTGTCTCAGGGACTAGAAAATATGTCACTACAGCTCCAGCTACCATAAAGGCGCTCATAATTTGTAGTATGTGACCAAAGTTCCTACGCTCATAATCATAGTTTCTGTCGTCGCCCTTGAAGGCGTACGCGAGAAAGACCTGAACAAGCCAGGATCCAAGCTTACCCGAGGCAGCTGCAATTCCATGACATGTGCACCGGTATCGTGTCGGGAAGATTTCGGCAGGGATCTGACCGCGTGAGTATTGCTACTGCAAAAAGCTTGAACGTGACTTACTATGAATGTAGTAACATTGGGACCAAGATTAAACGCGATGTGGCTGAGCACATACAAAACGATCAGACCCGATCGGCTATTGTCGAGAAGGTTCGTCCATGCGCTTCCCGTTACGATGAACAAGGCGAAGAGCGCCAAGAACCCCCAGAACTGAATGACTTTGGGTGAAGCGTACTTGATGACCTTGATCATTGCAAGGCCTCCAACGATTGTTCCAATCGAAACCATGACCAGAGTGTGCAGACTGTTGTCTCGCAAAGACGAGAATACACCTCGAGGTGCCTCATCAGGGTGCTGCCAAATACTGCTCACAATCTGTGGCGACGAAAGCCCCAAACCATAAAAGGCAAAGTCGAGGAAAAGCCAGGCGAGAGATGTCCCGAGGAGATACTGCCAGTTTCCCTCCGCAATGAAGAATGTTTTGGCATCTTGCCAGGAAGCGAGCGGTGGAACAAAATTGGGATCTCCGGGAGGTAACGGCGCAGAGGCCGTCGCGGGTCGATCGTACGCCTCGCTTTGTATAGACTCAAAGTCGCTGTCGTCGTCTACTATATCCAGTGGTGCGATATCGGAGGAACTGGAAGAGGGCCTTGGTGCCCTGCGCTCACGCCTCGTTGCTGATGTTATCGGTAGCACGTCGAGCTCACCATGTTCTGCTTCGAGTTCTGGGGAACCGTAGTAGTTTTTGGTGTCTTCAAATACCGCTGGCACATTTTGAAGAATGTCCAGTTTATATCTTGGCGACTCGGGGATGGTGAATCGGAAAGCGAGTGCCAGCGTAGCAGGAATGATGCCAATGCCAATCACGAGCCGCCATAATCGATCGATTGCACGAAAACACTCGGAATCCTCAGGTGGACACGACGTCTGCGTATCTGTGATGCGTGACCCGTATGCTTGTACAGCCGCGAGCGAGAGTACGTTTGCGAGTAATTGGCCAACGGGTTGTGCGAAGAACACGCAAGCCAGCATCCTTGCTCGGTGTTTTCTTGGGGCAAACTCTGCCGTAATTACTGCACTGAGAGGATAGTCTGCACCGATACCGATTCCTGCTCGCGTTAGATATGCTCGCTAGAGCTCTTTGTGGGCTCTACACAAGATGATCGTAGAAAACCATGCAGCTTACCCATGATAGCGCGCCATGCGATGAGCCAACCACCCACATCCATACTGTTCCTCTCCCCGTTTGAGCTCATGAGCAAGAGCATGGTTCCAACAATGATCACCACCAACTCGAGTCCATACATCTTTCTTCTACCAAGCACGTCGGCAGCGAACCCAAATGCTATCTGTCCAAGCATCGTTCCTGCAAGCGTCGAGCACATCATAGCAGTCTTTATGGAGGGCGGTACTTGACCTGGAATCCCTTCCAGATTCGTTTTGTGAGGCCAATAGACGTGACCGAGCATTGGTGTAACCACATTGAGAGCAAATAGACCAAAAGAATCTGTCAAAAAACCTATACCGGCAACAATGACAACCCAGTATTGAAAAGGTGATGCATCGATGGTGTTCAGAGCCCATTTACGACGCTTGGATTCCTTAAGTCTGAGTTAGCGAATTCGGGCCATCTGTCGTCAACGACGATCAATCATACCGGTATACCCTGTTGACCTTCCGTGAGATCCTCTACCCCGAGATGGCGACCTCGAACGGTCATTGGACGCTTGACCCAGCTACGAAAACCCATGGTTGGTGTTCTGTACTATGTTGCGAGGTTGTGCAGCGTCGTCGCGGGAGTGCATCGTTGATAACAAGTAAGTGCGACGGGACTCAGCCTCCACCCCATTGTCTAACAGAACAGTGGCGTAAGCAGATAGACTGCAGCCGCCGAGGCAGAGACACGACCGGTGAGCTTTTCGGTTCGTATGATTTGATTGCGTCTTGCCGCACCAGCGCCAGGAAAGGCGTTGATAAACGAGGCGTTGGAAGCCTCACGCAACGGTCTTCCTGCGGTCACCGAGTTGGGTCATTCACCTGGCGCTATTTTAAACTTGATAGCTTTCAGTAGCTGTTCTGTCGTAAAATGACACGAATTCTTAATGGTCAAGTCACAAGCTGCTGTTTGTGGCTTTTGGCGTGATATTTGGTGGAGGTTACTCCGGCCCTGGGAACGTCCCCACGTGGTGGTCGCGCGTCGTCTCATTGATCGCGGGCCCCTGCTGCGCCTTCATGCGTCAATACCCATGCCATGGAATCCCACCTCTCAAAAGATTCGCAGCTGTTGCACCGCCGGTCTAGAAGGACGATCTCGCGTGTCTGCCTTGTTCCTGACATGTACCGTGGCCCCGTGCAATAAGCCGAGCCACCCCCACTGTCGCATGGGCCTACCTTCAGGATAGCCCTGCGAGCAGCGAAGCCCAGACTTTGTCTGCTACACATTCTCCATCTACTATCTAACAGCGTTGCTCACACGACAACGCTCGTCCATAGACAACCCCAGCAGTGCATGAGAAGCCTTTACGTGATCAGAGCTGCGCTTCAGCGCGGCCCATTTGGGGAATCGAGATGGCTTTCGGAATCAGCCCTTCGGATGTGTTGAAGCTATTGGAGATGTCGACAAGAGTCTACATTGCTTTCAAAGGTACGCTCATTGGTGATGTGTTCCTATCTGGACTTGCCAACACCCCATAGATGCCAACGACAATTCGGAGGCACAGGTCGCAGGCCTTGTACGCGAGTTCAACACATTTCACAAATGTCTGGTCCAACTTGATGAGCTTATGAAGGAGTTTGGCAAGCCACTGCCATTCCCCTGTGAAGACTTCCGCGAGACGTTGCTCAAGTGCGAGAAGAGCATAAAGCCGTATACTGAGAACCTCGTCGATAGAAAGATCAATGTAAAGAAGGTGATTTACACCATAAAATACATTGGGAAGGAGAAGGAGATCGATGGTTTGAGGCGGCAAATCTCAGGACACTGTCAAGCGCTTCAGATGTGCATCTCCTTCCTGAACTTGTAAGTCTCACGACCCAGCACTTTAGCAATACTCATACTAAACAAGATTAGGCGTCTGCACCTTGAAGCAACCAAACAGACGCAGCGACTTCTCGACACCACGCCCTTCCGATCAATGAGTTTGGGTGGACAGTGGTACACAAACAATGCCCTTGGGGGTGCATCACAGCCGGCCTTACCAGCCCCTTCGGATGCAGATGTGCTATACAAAGATTGGGTAGTGTTTAGTCGCTGGCTCAGAACCGAGGATGATCGCATCGCACAAGAAGCCGGACTTACTCGCCCACTGTCGCTTGGTGATACTCCAGCAGCAGCAGCTAGTGGTGATCCCCAAACTGCCGCCATTCTCTATCATCTCCGAAGGGAACTGGAGGATGCGATAGTGATTGAGGAAAATCGGGCAAAACGGACGGCGGTAGACAAAAGGACACATCTTGGTCCCAGCGACGCAGTCAGACGGGAGGTACGAAATCTACCGCAGGTACCACAGAGAACTTATACACTCGATACCGATCATTCTGAGAGTTTCTCGCGATTCCAGCCTGGATTCGACTTGAGTGAGTCTACCGCGACTCTTCGGGCAAGCCCAAGGACCCCTTCACCTCTTTCATCTCCGACGCAAACGGATATCGAGAAGACGTACTTTGACGCCGACCACTGGTCTCCATCAATCTCTGTACAATCATCGCATCAACATGGCCGGATATCATCCACATCGAGTCATCGGACCAGCATCAGCACATCCCCGGGGCCTCGGTTCTCCGTGGACAACAACACCTTAGGAACAACACCTGAAGAACCGTCGTTAGCGCATCCCTTGCGTTCAAGTCTGTCCGCTGCCTCGCTTGCGACCATGTATCTCGGCGAAGGCGCACTCGACTGGATCAAACTATGCCGCAAAGTGCAAGTAGAACGCACCACCGACTCCGGTGTCGACTCACGGCAATGTAGCATTTACTGGCGATATCGAGAAGATGCAGGTATCAGTATCCGTTCCGTGTATTTTTTTGGCACCACCAAAGAAGCAAAAGTCTGGACAATGCAGAACTTCCCCGCAACAGGGCCCTCGATACCGCTGACCACATCGTACCCGGATGGCGACGTATCGATCGACTTCCCTCGTAAGTCGTTCGGTAAATTGGAGAAACGCTGCAGCGACATCAAGTACACGTTCACCGGACATGAAGCAAGTCTGAAGCTACAGACATTGCTGTATACAAACAACGGCAAAGACGCGGCGGAGCTCCTTTTCGATCGTCCAGTTTTGACCGTATCCTCGAACCTCAACAAACCAGAGTGCCGAAACAAAAACATCCGCCTGTGGCATAAAACCGAAGAGTACGAACAGCTCGATGGGGTACAGACTGCAGACGTTCTCGTTCTCCTATTCTACACGAGCGCCCTACCTGACGAAAAAGGCCACTGGGTAGAAGAACCGCACTACGCGTTCGAATGGCTCCCAAAAGACAAGACGAAGAAATCCAGCGAAAAACTAACCCTCACTTTCTCGAAAGAACCTGGCCGCTGGCGCCGCGACAAGACCTTCTCGCGCCGTGGATCCTCCGCTTCAACCACCACCGCCGCCACGACGCCGCTGCCCACCCCCCAACCCAACCGTCGCGATGCGACACAGCGCCCGCAGAGCCCAACCGCTACATCACCGCAGATTGCGCCTTTGGTGCGCTCGGGGACTCGCTCGTCCGTCGCGTCCGCGTCGTCGGTCGTGTCCCTCGCGTCTATGCAGTCTGGGTTTGGGCTCGGGGCGGGGCCGGCGAAGAACCGCGTGGGTGACTTGAATCGCTTTGGGTATTCGAAGTTGGAGATTGAGTTCCAAAATAAGGCGGATCGTAAGGATTTTGTGGAGATTTGGGGGAAGTTTGTTAAACCACAAGGTGTGGCGGTTAAGGATGGCTGAGTTTGTGAGGTGAATGTATGTTAATGTTTTAACTCGAGGATTTTAACCGGCGCTCTTTCAAGTTTGATACTGTAAGGGTTCTTTCGATGGAAAGTGTAATTTTTTACTATTGAATTTGTTCCACTGGGTTGTCAAAGCATCTGGTTCCCATTCGAGTCGATGTATGACCGGACAGTCCAACGTACTCACTGATTTGCAACACCACACCAGAGGTAATGCATCGTCCCTGGCATGCAAAGACACTGTATGGTACAAAGAATGATGAAATATCCATTGTGTGTCAGACATTATGTCTAGTCTTAATCCATTGTGAAACGCGCTTTCTGTGTCGTGCACCATACGCACAATGTCAACGACATGAAGAGCAACGACATGTTTCCGAACAATGCTCAAAAAGCGTACCTCTTGGGGCTTTGTTGTGTCTCTATATAACCGCTCACCTCTTGAGATGAGTTCGATAGACACAGCAACATCCAATCGTTCGCAACTTTCAAGCTCCCGACGAAAACTCACCCAGCGAGTCACCTCAATTACGAGTCTAAACAAGGTACACACAAACCATGTCAGCGCAGGCCGCGGAGATCCGAAGCGTGGCCATTTACGAAGCGAAGCAGTGCGGCGATATGGGTCGTTTCCTTGCTAAGATCGGCGCCAACAACGCTGCTCTGGCGCCACACGTCAAGCACGTCGTCTTCACGGCGGACCTCGACGCGATGGAGAACTCCGGACTGCTCCGTATGGTACAAGAACGTCATGAGAACGCTGGCGATCAGTCTGCGCCCACACACAGCTGCAGTGTAGCGGTGCAGCGCGATCAGAAGATGCAAGACGGAGACCACGATGCCATTGCGGAACTGCAGCCGTTCACGGAGACTGACAATATACGGTGTGGTTCTGACTGCATCCTGGGCCGCGAGTGGTCTATCTGCAAGAACGTGCGCACCGTCACGCTGCCGGCCGCGTGGGCGACCGACGATGTGTCAGGCCACACGCCATTCTGGCAGTACTTTGACGTTGATGTCGAGAAGCAGTATAAGTACCGCTATAAAGGAAATGCTTACGTTGTCATAGGAGATACCAAGGCACCAGGTACGGAAGGCGGAGAGGAGAAGATCCAGCATTACGTGGCGCAACACTCGGATGCAGAGCGTAGCCTGCAACGGTTCTGGGCGCGCGGATCTAAGCTGCCGGAGTCGGTTGAACACCTCATTATTGACGTGGATCCCGAGGAGATGACGCCTGAACAGGTAGTGCAGTTGCTCGCCAGCGACGACTTCAGCCCGTCGATGGAGGAGGTCTGTGCTATGGGACACGAGGTGTTCGTTACCCGAGCTGTCCAAGCGATGTTCAGCGGGCGTAACAAGGTCATGTCGCTGGTGGTGCCTGCCCAGTGGGCTGCTGCGTTTGAGGCTTCCGAGGCATTTCCCCGGGTGCTGTGGTGGATGCGCTGCGAGGCCATGACCGAGGTGACAGGCCTGGTGTTTGTAGGAAATTTTGGGCTTTCGTTTACGAAGCTCCGAGAGCTTGGAGATGGCCAGCACCTAACGGATCAAGCTTACCTGTACATAGAGTACGAGGTGTACATGGTGTGCGAATATCTGATGGAGACAGGTGAGATTTGAGCCGCGGATCGGTTGTGACTGCGCCAAGCGGTACGATACCGACGCTAAGGTCAAGGGGATTGCAGACGTGCAGAACGCAGAAGATAGACACGGAATGTTAATGGAATCAAAGCTATGATATGTGTCGTGTGTATGTGTTGAGGGAGTGAATCTCGTAAAGCACGTGATCTGAATCACGTGGGATGGATCGAGATGGTGGCACAGAGGAGACAGAGATTATCGGACACTTTGGATGACATAAGCACCATCAGTCATCAAACGCGTCTGGTGGCGGCCGAGTCGATGACGCGGGCTCTGGTGGCACGAGGCGCAGCGTGCATGGCGTTCGTGTAAGCGACCTTGTGCTGAAATTGGCATCGCGATTTCTGCCTTTCACATCAGAACGGGTGGAACTCGGCAGCCTCGGCGCTCTGGGCGTTGTTGGGCGTCCTGCCTCGGCTGACGACTTGTGTGGAGAGGGAGCTGTAGACGATGCGCTCTCGAGCGCCGTGAACAGGTAGTCAAGGCCTGCGAGTAGAGTCAAACATATCGGATGCTGGTGGTGATTCATCGAGGCAGATGCGAATGCGGGAGTGACATGGGCCGGCGGGCGGCGGTCGGCGGAGCCTCTGATTTGCCGACACGACGGCCGCGTTTTTGCCTCGGCGGGACGACGACAAGACTGTCTTGTCTGCTTGGCAATGCGTATACACCGTGTGCGCGCGTTAGTGAGATGATGATGGCAAACTGTCGCCGCTGTCCTTTTGCCCTCGCTCTCCAACTCTTCCTCACAGGAATGCTTCCTGACACTGTCGTTGTTGTTGCCTGACACGACTGCCGCCTGCCCCTTTGATTTGCCCGTGTTTGACATCGATCCAAGACACGGCACGATAACAACACCACCCTCCCAACGCCCTCGCCGCGGGCAGACGCCCCTACCGCCATGGCGATCCTCAAGCAGACCTGGATTCTCACAAAGAAGAACCTGCTGATTGTTGGCGTCCGGCAATGGTTCTTCACCATGGTCCGCGCCTTTTGGGCGCCCATCATCTTTGTATGAGCTACCTTCGCACTGGTTGTCCGCTTGCTTACACACCACTCGTAGATGTTCTTCATTACCTACGCAAAAAACTTCTTCATTCCAGCCTCAACCTTTGGAGTCGCCAATCCAACCCCGATTCGCTCCTTCGCCGACGCTCTGGGTGCCGCCCAGGGCGGCCGAGATAAAGTCGTATTCGTCAACAACGGCAACACCGGCGGTGCCATCGACGACGTAATTCAACGCTTGTCAGACCAAGTGCGCGACGCCGGTCTGACCCCCATTACACTTGAGCAAGATGTCGAGCTGCTCACGACGTGCGCCGGCTCGCTCAGAGGCGCAAGCACCTGCTTTGGCGCAGTATCCTTCCATTCGAGCCCAGACGGCGGTAGTGGCTCAGGTTGGAACTATACCCTTAGGGCTGACGGGGTCTTGGGCGAGCAGATATTTGTGGACAAGAATGACAACGATATCCAAGTGTACACGCTTCCGCTGCAGCATGCTGTCGATCAAGCCATCATCAGCAGGACCCGCGCAAGCGAGCTCCCTGCCGTTGTAGAGTTTGCGTTTACAGACAAGACTCAGCAGGAAAGGGACGAACGCATCAGAGTCTTGTACATGGGCGCCCTCATCAACATAATGGGAGCGGCTCTGTACATCGGCGTCTGCGGAGGTAAGCCTTCTCTAATGCTACAACTCCCCTGGATATTCCTCTAACAAACCCAGTTACGTACCAATTGACAGGTCACGCCGCCACAGAGCGGGAAAGGGGAATATCGCAACTGGTCGAAGCCATGTCACCCGCCAAGAAAGCCTGGCATACACAGGCTGCCCGCCTCCTGGCCAACCATATTGCCTTCGATTTGATCTACCTGCCTGCCTGGATTATCATGGGCGCAATCGTCTGGGCGCTTGCTTTCAGGTCGTCCAACATTGCCATCTTGATCGTCTTCCACATCCTGGCTGGCTTGTCTTTGACGAGTTTCTCGATCTTTGGTGCTTCATTCTTCCGCAAGGCACAGCTTTCTGGCATCACCATCGTTATCATTCCGATTCTCCTCGCCATCATCGCCCAGGTTGCCGGCCCATTTGGGACCGGCGCGGTGTACGTTCTTAGCCTCCTCTTCCCGTCCATCAACTACGTCTTCTTCATCATTTACGTCGCCCGCTTCGAACGAGAGCTTTTGGCAGCCAACTTGGTCAAGTCCGCGCCTGTCTACGAAGACCACATCTGGACCACCCCCGGCATCGTTTTCTGGGTCTTCTTCATCATCCAAATCCTGGTTTTCCCCTTTCTAGGCGCACTGGTCGAGCGATGGCTGTACGGTACCGTGTCGGCCGATCGCAAAACAACGACTTCGTCCCCCGATCACAACATCATCTTGACCAACTTCTCGAAGCACTGGACGCCTTCCTGGTTCCGCAGAAATGTCCTCGCCAAAATTGGAATCAAGCCTCCAGAGACCGTCATCGCCGTCGACGACTTTTCGATCAAAGCGCGCAAGGGTCAAATTATGGTTTTGCTGGGTGCGAACGGTAGTGGAAAGTCCACAACTCTGGACGCGATTGCTGGTCTCAACACCATCACTCATGGCGCGATCGAGATTGATGGTACAGGAGGTCTGGGTCTCTGCCCTCAGAAAAACGTCATGTGGGACGAGCTCACAGTCTATGAGCATGTCCGAATTTTCAACCAGCTCAAATCCACTGGAACATACGACAGCAGAGACACCATCATGGAACTAGTTCGCGCCTGTGACTTGGGTCATAAGATTGAAGCCAAATCCGATTCCCTGTCTGGTGGCCAAAAACGCAAACTGCAACTTGCCATGATGTTCACGGGCGGTAGTAAGGTCTGCTGTGTCGACGAAGTCTCCTCCGGTCTGGATCCGCTGTCTCGAAGAAAAATCTGGGAGATTCTGCTTGCAGAACGGGGTGACAGGACGTTTCTTCTCACAACTCACTTCCTCGACGAAGCAGATGTCCTGGCCGACTACATTGCTATCTTGTCTCGTGGAGTGTTGAAGACAAAAGGCACCTCTGTCCAACTGAAACACGAAGTTGGAGCCGGTTACCACGTTACATACCCCAAAGATGCGCCCGTTGCACCTCCCGTCGATGCAACGAAGAAGCCCGCACCTTCCGCCGACATGACGCAATACTGGTTTCCTGACGCTCTGCCCGCGACTCAGTTTGTGGATGTCCTCCGCGCCCATGGAGTCAAGAACTACGACATTGTAGGCCCGACCCTGGAAGACGTTTTCCTTGCTATGGCCGAAGAAGTTAAAGAGCACAACTTGATGGATGCGAGTGAGCAGCAAGCCGCCCTGTCAACCAAGAAAGATGGTGTGCAAACGTCTGACCAAGTCACCGACATGGACAAGAGCCTTGCCATGGGTAAAGGCAACGGTACATCAATGGCCAGGCAGACACTCATTCTCATGCAGAAACGCTGGACCATCTTGCGCCGAAACTTCTGGCCGTATATCTTTGCGTTACTTCTTCCCATCGTGGCCGCAGGTCTTGTTACTTTGTTCTTGAAAGGATTCAAAGCTGTTGGCTGCGATCCCGGAGAGAGCTCGAATGACCCGGAGGTGTTCTCTCTCTCCAGCACCGACGCAATTCCACTGATTCCTATCGGACCGCGAAATCTTGTCGGCGACGCGATCACGACCATTGTCGAGCGCACTGGCATTTCGGAGGACAGCTTTTACCAGGTCAACACGCTCGACGAATTCAACGATTATGTACGGACCCAGTTCCGCAACATCACCCCCGGTGGATTTTTCCTTCGTCAAGACGGACCCACAGTTATGGCCTATCTTGGAAACCCTGGCGTAATTGGCGGCGTGATTACTCTCAACACTCTGGACAACATTCTTTCCAATGTTCCCATTACCACGCAGTATCAGCAATTTGCTGTGCCTTTTGCTCCAAGCATGGGCGATACACTGCAATTGACTCTTTACTTTGGCCTTGCCATGTGCGTCTTCCCAGCATTGTTCGCATTATACCCGACGCAGGAGCGTTTGCGAAAAGTTCGTGCGCTGCATTATAGTAACGGCATTCGTGCTGTCCCATTGTGGCTGGCGTACACGGCTTTCGATTTCTGTTTCGTACTCGTCATTTCCGCCATATGCACAGCCATATTTGTCGGCGTAAGGTTTATTAACCCCATCTTGACCAACGTTACTAACGCTTGTGTAGGCTTCTGATGCTTGGTATGCGCCTGGCTATCTGTTCGTCATCTTCGCCCTTTACGGCCTGACCCAGATCCTTTTCTCGTACCTCATCTCACTCGTCGTGACATCGCAACTGGCAGCGTTCGCCTTCGCTGCTGGAGGTGCAGTGTCGCTTTATCTAATTTACTTCATAGCCTATCTTGCTACGCTAACATACGCGCCTGCTTACAAAATCGACTCGTATCTCGATATCATCACCTGGACATTTTCGCTCATCGCACCGCCGGCCAGTTTGCTGCGAACTCAGCTACTGACGCTAAACTCGTTCAGCGTGCTTTGCGACGGCAATCAGATCCCGAGCTACCCCGGAGAAATCCATGCCTACGGTGGTCCAATCTTGTACCTGAGCGTCCAGGCTATCTTGCTTTTCACCGCGCTTGTGTGGTGGGATTCTGGCTACCGCCCACCCTTTATGAACCGGGAGAAGAGCCGACAGAAGCACACCGAAGAGAACCTCGATATGATTCCTCCTGCTGTCTCTGCCGAAACTGCCAGAACTGAGCAATCCAAGGACAGCTTGCGTGTACTGCATCTACAGAAAACGTTCGGTTCAAACCACGCTGTAAACGACATTAGCTTTGGCATCCCACAGGGCGAGGTATTTGGATTGCTTGGTCCTAACGGTGCTGGAAAGTCCTCAACCATTTCCCTTATCCGTGGTGACATTCACCCAACCACCCACATCAACGGTGGAGGCGATGTGCTCATCGAAGACATTTCCATCATCTCCAAACGTGCTGCTGCTCGAGGAAACCTTGGTGTATGTCCTCAATTCGACGCGATGGACACGATGACGGTTACCGAGCACCTGTACTTTTACGCCCGCGCTCGAGGCGTATCTGATCCCAAGTCATCTGTCGACGGCATCCTCCAAGCCACTGGTCTCGCACGCTTCCAGACGCGTCTGGCATCGAAACTCTCGGGTGGAAACAAACGCAAGCTGTCTCTCGGCATCGCGCTCATGGGTAACCCTTCTGTGCTCCTCCTCGACGAGCCGTCGTCCGGTATGGACGCAGCCGCTAAGCGAGTCATGTGGCGCACTCTTCTGGGTGTCGCAGCTCCAGGCCGCGCTCTGCTAATCACGACACACTCCATGGAAGAAGCTGATAAGCTCGCGACGCGCGTGGGTATCATGAAGCGCAAGATGCTGGCCCTTGGCAGCGTCAGCCAACTCGGTGAGCAGTACGGCGACGCCTGGGTCGTTCAACTTGTCCTCAGATCCGCACCGGAAACTACTACAGAGGAAATGGACTCTGTCAAGGCATGGGTACAGCGAAGGATACCCAACGTGCAAATGGACAAGTGGGGTTCTCGCGGTGGCGGCCACGGCCAGTTGCGCTTCAAGGTTTTCAAAGCCGCTACCGCCACATCTTCGTCCGGATCTATTGACCACTCAAAAGCCACAACACCCGAGGAGGTTGGCCAAGAGAAAACCATCGGCAACGAGGTACACCCTGTTCCAACCGATGCATCGACGTCTGATGTCGGTGGCATTCCTGGCCTCATCCAACTGCTCGAGTCGAACCGTGAGGAGCTTGGACTGGAATACTACTCCGTGTCGCCCACAACGCTTGACGAGGTGTTCTTGCGTGTTGTCGGCGAAGAAGAAGAAGAGGAGCACAAGAAATCAAAGACTAAAGGCAAGGGTGTTTTGGCACGAGCTGCATGTTGCTGGCCCTTTTAGTGCGTTGCGACATAGATTTTTTTGGCGTTTGAGATACCATTTGTTTAATGAACTTAATACATTGGGTACATTTGAGCTTTCACGAACCAGTACTTCCAAGCTTCTGACCGACCAAGTAACCGGTGTATCATGCATCCAAGAGAATAAGCGTACCTAGTCACCGGTGACCTGGTTACAGTGTGGGTTTCCGGACCGAGAATTGCTGCCGTCCGTCATGACTAAGAGATTCTTTGACCATTGCTGTTGTCTGTCAGATAGCAAAGGAAGGAGTGAATTAGCCCATATGCCTTGATTCTTGAATGCCAATAGCCCAGTAAGCGCGTAGTTCTGGCATTGAAAGGGTGAACACTGCAACAGAGTTTTGTAAGACAAAAGCAAAGTATTAGTCTTCTATCACATGCGCGCCAGGGGTTATCAATACAGTACGCCAGCCTGTCATACCAATCCCGATGGTCCGGCAAGTACGGCGCCCTGCACTTCGCGTGTTCCCGGCGCAGTGGGCGGCTGCACAGTTCGTCTCCACTTTCACCATCCCATGGTCCTGGGTACCGTGTCTGCCTCGATGCATGAAAATGGATTTTGGCGGGATACTTGTTTTTTGAGCAGTAGCGGGCGGAGTAGAGAAGAAAATAAAAAGGGCAGATGGTTTCTGTAGATAGGTCTATGCACAAATGTTGTAATTGCAGTGGTAACTACCAATGCTAGTTTCGATGATTAGGGATTCTTTCAACGTGTGACAAAGTAATACTAACGTTTGGGTGACAAGAACTCTATTTCCTGGGAAAGCAAAGTATAGCATTGGCGTCGTAGACATCGCAGACAAGTGAAATTACACTATGGGTATCAGAATCTAGCAAAACTACCACTCTAATCGGTCGTCGCATGTCAACCGCACATCTAATTTGTCGTTCCCCTTCCATACGTCGCCACCTTTGTTGGTGCTTGCTATGATCCGCCTGAGGTCACTGATCATGCCACCAGGCCCAGAAGCAAAGACATCTGTTCCTCCTTGTATTGTTCCCGCGACGAAATCGCGAACAATAGCGTCAAGATCGGGCCTGGCCTGGACATGGTTCAGCCCCAGGTCTGATTTCGACACGCCATGGACAGACAGCGCGGACGAGGCATCTTGAGATGACGACTCTGAGCTCGAAACAGGATTGATCTCCTTGCTACAGCCTGTGCCACTGGCCTTCTCAGAAATAGCAGGGGGTGCAAGGGTCGCCTCTCTTCCGGCACGCGTAACATAGATGTGCATGCTGGCGCGCAGATTCCGGCAGTTGCGCTTCAGAACAGCTAGTTCTGGTGCTATCCAGTCCATGTCACTTCTCCGACGGACAGCCCATACAAGAGATATGTGACGGTTCGGACTCTGCGGACGTGACGCCAGATCAAGAAGAACTGGCAGAACGTAAGCAATACCAGTTCCCCCAGCAATGCAGATGACGTTGGCGTCAGTTGAGAGGCTGCTTGTTGTACGCTCGCCATACGGGCCAGTCATCAGAACAGAGATGCGGGCATTGGCCATCAGCCCTTCGTGCGACTCCTGATGCGACTCCTCATGGTCTTTCATATGGGCAATGCGCTTGGTCGATAGCTGAGCGATCTTCTTGGTCTCGCCCTTCCTTGCGCGGAATACATATGAATGCCTCTGGTTGTTTGCTCCAAAGATGGGGAGACTGACCGGAGTAAATGGGTGTGATTGCCAGATGCTGCTTTCTGGGAAAGTGAGGTAAAAGTGCTGGCCAACCGCCCATGCATCTTGAGGATGGTCGTAGTCTAAGCGCACAACATCGCCATTGATCTCGTCTTCATAGACCGTGACACTCGCAGAAGCTGAACGGAATCCCATGTGTCCTGAAGGCAAGAAGTTGTAGTGTAGAAGGGCTGTTCTAGCGCACCGAATGCCGCGGTCGATGAACCAAACAAGAAGGCCAGGCAAAAGGAAGGCCTTTAGATGCTCCCAGTGGCCCCAGCAGGCGCCAATATAAACCATAGCTAGAACATAGTGGGCTTTG
This sequence comes from Neoascochyta sp. HWLR27, assembly GCA_019775935.1. Lineage (NCBI taxonomy): Eukaryota > Fungi > Ascomycota > Dothideomycetes > Pleosporales > Didymellaceae > Neoascochyta > Neoascochyta sp. HWLR27. Next base: position 2,039 of record WODD01000133.1, on the reverse strand, counting down.
CGGAAGAATTCGTAACCTGTGAGCCTGATACCCCATGGTGTAGAGAGCACAACCAGTAACGTCAAGAGAGCCATTGCAGCCACGCCCCAGATCATGTATGGCTGCACGATCCAATCCCGAGCGACATATGGTTGTGGCTGGTACAGTCGGGTTTCAACAATGGTCCAGGCGATAGTGTGGAGTGCTGATTGAAGGAAAATGATGTATCCGAGCCAACGGTGGAGGAAATTGAAGCTTTGGTATGGCAGACCAGTCACAAGCGACAATATGGATTCACGATTCGCGAGCATGACCGAAAGAGGCGTGAGAGCATACGCAAAGACACCAATGCGATCAGACCAAGGACCGAGAGTGCTACGCGTCTGGGTGGCACCAGGTGGATTTGTAACGCCGGGGAATTTTTTGGCAGGAGTGATCCATATTCTATAGATCAAGCCGACGAAAGAGAAGGTAATCAGGTATCCGGTCAGGACTGCGAGTGTCAAGACTTGGGTGCGAGTAACACGACCGAAGATGGGCCTGGCGGCGTCGGGTAGGAGATAGCGTCGCGCGTAGGATGCAATGGCTCTTTGGAGTCGTTCAGGTGCGCTGCGACTTTGTGGCACGCCTTCTTCAGCATTTTTCGGTAGCTGTACGCCGGCGGGTTGCGGATGCGCAAAGTGTCGGCCGACAGCCCATAACAGCAGGATACCGCCGATGATGGCCCAAAGGATGCCACTAAAGAGCATAGAGTGATCATGGCTGCGATAGACGAGGTCAAGATAATCGCAGTCATCCGGAGTGCTGGTACAAGGGAGCGCGCGATCGGCATACCCCCAATGAGGTTCTAAAGATGTCGCCCCGCTAGTATCCCCATGACGTCGGGTCAGCATATCGGCAGCCATGTTGACTGATGTGCTGGGAGAGAAGAAGATGAGAGACGAACTGCAGAGCGAAGATTGGATGAGGCGCTCTGCATGATCGGATGCCGTTATATCTATATGAGTGTGGCAAACCAAACGCGGTAGATAATGAGCATAATCCAACGGCAATTCGACTACAAAAGCCAAGCTTGTAAATGAAGCCCAGGGTCTTGGACCAGTCCCAAGGCATTGGAATTAGGCTAGTGCGAGGGCGTTTGAGCAATTAACCCCACA
>WODD01000131.1:131841-145583 GCA_019775935.1 Neoascochyta sp. HWLR27 | reverse complement strand
ACGTCTTGTAATTACACGCGAGTATTGTACGTAGCAAACAAATCAAGCTCCTTGTAAGCTTTGAGATCACTGCTCGTTGCCTCTCGTCACAGCCAACGACAACCTGGATTTGGACTCAGACCACATACCGATTTGAACAACACTTGACATCTCAGCACCTATAGCCCCGGCACAGCCCCAAAGGCCGCAATGGAAGAAAGCAGACTGGGAGATTGTCAACGCCACACTCGCAACAAACCTTCTTGGACTCCCTAAGGGGACTCTCCTAGCGGCACCACAGACTGAGGAATATACAAATGCGCTACAAGAGGCAATGACTACAACTATCAAGGCAACTATACCAATGGCCCGACCCTCAAAGTGAGCAACGGTACAGTGGTCCCCTAAGTGCACAGAGGCAGTCCAGACAGCACGAGCCGCATGACGCCTATGGTCAAGGGAAGGCACGGAGCAAGCGTGGGTAGCCTATCAAACTGCCAGTAACAGCAAAAAACAGTGCACCAGGAAGGAAAGCACCAAAGCCTGTACACTCGCACCTGGACAAAGCACAAAGCACTATAGCCATCCTAGTCCGCACAGAAAACATCAGCCTAGCTGACTACCTCTATCGGAGGCGGGTCCCAGGATACGAATCACCGGCCTGCAACTGCGGCTGGCAGGAACAGACCCCAAAACACATCCTTCTATTTTACCCAAACTAAAGAGATAGGAGGAAGGCACTAATCGAAAATACCAAAACGAAGGACTACGCAACGATGACAACTACAGCATCTGGACTAAGGGCAGCCACAAGGTGGCTCCTGCACACAGGGATACTAGGGCAATTTAGGATTGCAAAGGAAATACAGGAGGAAGATGAGAAGCAGAGCCAGAACCATCAGGAGTAGGGACGGAAAGAAGGGGAAGGGAGGAGGGCACCACACTGCCAATGTAGGGTAGCTCAGCTACTTCTACCGGTACCACAGCGGCCGCAAGGAAGGGGCGCTGCAAAGCTGTTATAGGCAGAGCAGCCCCAAAACAGGTATAAGGGTTTTCATCCAGGCAACACGGTTTTCCCTTTAGTATAGCATATAGCCACAAACTCGCATGGACCTACAGGGAGCTACAACGAGTAAATACAAGAACTATCTATCTATATATCTACTATTACTCTTCTGCTAAAAATCTTTTGATTAGCTTGACTACCTCCTCTACCTTCTCCCGAACGACCTCATGCCCCACACTCTCGATGACAGCTACCTCGAAGCCCAAACCTCTCGCCTCCTCAGCATCACAGGTATCGTCCTCACCCCCTAACACTATGAACCCCCTGATTCCGCTCTGCAACGCTCCATCGAAAACTAAATCGTTATCCCACACGCCCCCGTCGCGAAACATGCTCACTACACTCGGCACGTGGCCTGCATGGCTCGCGCACTGCCAGGCGCGCAACGCGGACGGAACAATTTCGCCTGCGTCGATGCACATCGCCCACGCTGGATCCATGAGCGTGGAAGGGCCGGAGCCAGAGAGGGTGCTGTAGACCCATTCTGCGACGTTGTCGGCGTCTTCGTCTGGGTCGCCCTTCAACAGCGCGCGCGCCGTGTCGGGAAGCGTAGATATGCGTAGAAGGCCTGCTGGTGCGATGAGAACGTATCTTCTGACCCTCCCGTTCTCGTTGGTGTTGCTGCTTCGAGCGACGTAGCCGGCGGTCAACATGCCGCCGAACGAATACCCGAGCACATCAACGCTGCCTGGCTCCTCCCAGCGCAATGCATCCAGCACGCTGTCAATGAGCCCATGGAACAAATCTTGCGTGTGCGCTGCCTGGGGTGTGTCGCTAAGCCCATGGCCCCAGAGATCGAGCAGCGCAATGGGTGTTGAGGGGTATGCAGTGCGCAGGGCACGCGCGAGGGGGAGGAGACCTAGGGCTGGGGTTTGGATGCCGTGGATTAGCAGGATGTTTTGTGGGTCTGTTGGCGAGGAAGACGAGAACGGCGCGGGGTTCGAGGATGGCGGGAGCAGATAGTATGCTGCACGGCCGTGAGGTGTCGTGAGGTAGAGAGTTGGCGGGAGCAGAACACCAAAAGTTGCCGTGAAGGATGATTCTGGGGGTGCGGGAATCGCTGTGCGTGGAGTTGTGGGCGGATGCGCGTCCGGGCGCGGGAGAACGAGGACAGACATTATTTTCGTTGGGCGTGGATTATTGTAGTCTGGTGTACGTGTGCAAGGCGGCTGATGCGGCTCTTATACTGCAGATATGTATATCCGAGGTGTATGAGTGCGCTGTGTCAGCAGTAGAACAGATGGGGATATATGCACGAATCGTGCGCACGGTGATAAGCTCAAAGGGCTAGGGTTTCCTCTTACTTTACATAATTACGAGCTTAGTTAACTAACTAGTTAACTAACTAACTACCACAACCTCAACACTCAAGATCCCCCAAAGTATCCATTCATCTCCAGCGCCATCACCAGCCGCCCGAGACTGTTCTCCTCTGCTGCTGCTTTGCTCCCGCTCCCGTATCCCTTCTTTCCTGTCAGCCCACGACAAACGCTCAAAAACACCCGGATCTTGCCGCGCAGTTTCGCATATAGCTCACCGCTTCGCCCTGCCCCTTCGCGCTGCATCTTGGCAAAGTCCAGCACGTATTCAAACACCTCATCGACGAGCCCGACCATTTTGCGCTGCCGTTTACGAAGCAGCAGTGCAAACATGATAGCGTCGAGACACTCGTCGTGAGCGTCGCGCAGAGCCGCAATGCCTTCGGTAACGCGCACTCCGAGCTCGCCGGCTGCGTCTTCTTCGTCGAGTCGAGTAGAAAGCGAGGAGATGAAATTGTCAAATGCGCCCCATGGGTCTGCAATGCCTGACTGAAACACGTATGCCGCGAACGTCGTAACGAAGTGATGTGCCTCGATCCGGAATTGACGGGCAGATTGGTCGGGATAGGTGCGTGGTAGGTGCGCAACGACAAATAGCGTGCGTGAGAGGCGGAGGAGAAACCGGAAGATGGCGTCGTACTTGTCGAGAGCCGCAGGTGTGATGACGAGATGCAGTGGTGGCGGCGGCACGTATTGCAGACGCAGGAAGTCAAGAGCACAGAGAGCGTCTGGATCCATGACTTTTTCCTGCTCGGCCTCGCTGAGATGACGGATAGCGAAGTTGAGCTGGCCAGGCAGTGAGTCGGTATCTCTTTCCCTGCCAGGAGCGCTCATGCTGCTAGCCGGCGCGTCCCCAGCTTCCATCGAGTAGAATAGCGCCGACGAGTAGTAGCTTTCGCTCAGCACGCCGCGCAAGGCAAGACGCAGCTCTGAACTTGCCGGCGGCCAGGCCGTGCGTGAGCCGAGCTGCAATCCCATATGCACGCCGCTGCGCATGCGGCCCTTGTGGCGCTCGGCACTCTCGCGATCGGGGTCGAACAACGCAGAAGCGAGGAGTGAGGAGAAGACGCCGTCCCCGAAGAGGTGGTATTGCCGTTGCAGAGACAGGTGGAGGCGCAGGTGGTGGGACCGAAAGAACAGGCGCAGAGTCGCGGCATTGACTAGTTTTGCCTGCGCTGTGATGAGTGGACGAAAAGACAGGGCTGAGGTAATCGACATGGGTGGAGCGAATGAGTCCTCAGGTTCGCCGTCTTTGTGGTTGAGTATGTCGTGCATGAGAAGCTGCAGCTCATCGGGGAGTGCCATCGACTGGGGCGGCGCGTTGAATTCCGCAATGGACAGCTCGAAGCACTTATCCAGATCTGCCACTTCACCCGGAACAGTAACTGCAGTAGGTAGGGGTGCTGTCTCTCTTTTGGTTCCTTTGGTAAACTGCATCATGGTCCTGCGAAGCGCAGTTTCATAGTCGCGTGCTTTGACCGCAATGGCGTCAATGTCCTGCCACTCGAACCGCCACTCGAGTTGCGGAGGCTGGACAGTGTATTTGTTCATGCGCGCCAGGGGGTGATTTGGATGCTGCGTCTTCAAAAAGCGCAAGCTGGTGCCCGTCTCAAAGATGGTGTTGCCGTCTTCAGGAGAGATGAAGCGCGGCATCATCTCTGACCGATAGACGTACTCGATGGGCGTCTGCTCAGCATCCTCGACGGCGACGAAGCTACCTCTATTTTCAACTGCCACGGGTCCCTGCTCTTCTCGAATGCCTATCCATTCCTCGGCAAGCTCCAGAATAGGTCCCGCGACCTTGGACAGAATGCGGCCTGACAATTGGCGCAAGTGGCCGTCGCTCTCTTCGACTTGGAGGATACGATGGTGCAGAATCGACGCCAGCTGTTCATTAGTCTTTGCGTGTTTGACAGAATCTACCATATGTGCGAGATGCTGCACGATCTGACTTGGACGGTCAAACAACGACTGTAGCGTTAACAGAGAAACAATGTCTGACGAATGCGTGCTGAGGTAGTCTTGGAGCGAGGAGAGGATGCTTGAGATGGATGTTGCGAGTGCGACACGAGCAGGGAGGGGGTCTGCAGACGCAACAACGCGCTCAGAAAAGGCGCGCAGGTAGAGGACAGTGTTGCCGAGGTGAACGAATCGCGCAATCAGGCTTTGCGCGGCGCGCAGGCTGATGCCCGAGGGCCGGGCGTCGTGGAGGGTAGGCTCGAAAGATTTGGAGGCGGGATTGAAGTCGAAGAGGATCGAAGAGCGGCCAAGGCCCAGGTTCCATAGGGATTGAAGTAGGACATTTCCCTTGACGACGCGTCCAGCTTTGAGGGTGCCGGTGTTGGTGTGGATGTTGGTGTCAGTGTCGGCGTCGGCGATCAGGGTGGCATCAAATGCGGCAGGCCCACGCTCGGAAATATAGGGCGTGGGGGATTGGGTGATATCCTGGGCGTCAAACGAGTCCCAGGTAAAGAAATGACGGTCCTTGTTGGCGGGCCCCAAGTCGAGGGCGGCTTCCCAAACATCCTCGCTGGGCTCGAGCAGTGGCGTGTCTACCGAGGGCGCTGACTCTATGATGGACTCGAGATCGGGGAGGGACCCGAACTCGAATGTGTCAAGGTCGGGCAGGCGCAGTTCCTTGTCGAGGCCATGCTTGGGCGCGTATGGATGGTCGAAGCGGATCGAAGGGAGATCCAGCTCTAGTGGGGCGAAGAGGGTCGAAGTAAAGTCTGCGTCATTGTGGGCGAGAGACGAGGTTGCCCACAGGTTGTTTGTGGAGAAGGCATCGAGGTCGATGTCGTCGTCCATGGAGGGAGTGCATGGGTGGTGGTGCTGGTGCTGGTGCTGGTGGCGGTGGGATGTCACATGTGACGTCCAAGTCGAATAACGCGTATCCCTGTCGCTCGCTAAGAAAGCAGGAAGGAGCTCGCGCGTCACCCAACCAGCTCGACCAGCTCAACCACATCCACCACATCCACCACTCGCCCTCATAACACAACACAACACACACAACACCATCATCATCACCACAACCACAACTGCCGCCATGCCGCCCCGCAAGAAAATCAAAGGCACGCCCGCCTCGACGCCCCTGGCAACCACACACCCGCCCTCGCCCCTCCCCTCGCCCGACCCCGTCCCATCGGCCTGGGACGACGAGCAGGAGATCCAGCTCTTCAAGTCCATGATCAAATGGAAGCCGACGGGCCTGCACAAGCACTTCCGCATCATCTCCATCCACACATCCATGACGTCGCACGGCTTTGCGACTGAAAAAGCACCCCACACGCGCATCCCCGGCATCTGGAAGAAACTGCACACCCTCTACGACCTCGATGTCCTCGACGCCCGCGAAAACGACTTCCTCTTTGCCGACGAGCCCGATCCCCTCGACCCGGCCGAGGCCGACGCAATCCCCGAGTTTGCCCTGCCCGAAGACGACTTTGGCGAGCTCATGTGGCGCGCCCGCTTCCGCGACGACGACGACACCGCCGATGAAGTTGCCTCCTCTCCGCCCGTTGTCCCGATCCAGGATAATCGCAATCTCTACGTGCCCGGTCTCAGCCTGCCGCACCCCCGCTCAGACGTACACTCGCAATCGCGCAACACTCGTCTACACCCCTCGACTGCCGCCACATCTCAGCGCGCCTCGTCGGCCGCTGACGCCGCGACGCCGACGCCGCGCACAAAGACAACAAGAGCGAGCCGTGCCACCGCCACCGCCACCGCGATGGCCACTGCCAAGAGCGCACGCAGCAAGGGTAGAAAGGCGCAAGATACCGTGTCAGAAGACGAAGACGAAGACGACGAGAGCGATGAGGAAGAGGATGAGAGTGAAGAGGACAGTGCACCAACTACGAGGAGGACTGCACGGGGGAGAGGGAAGCCTGCGAAACGGGGGAGGAGGAGGTAGGAACAGCAATGGCTTGAGTATGAGCGGAGAGTGGGGAGGGGAAAAGCTGACTTTATGATACCCAATTTGCATTTTGCGCTTTCAACAACAATTCCTGTACGTCGATCTGTGGCCCATGAGGTCGTCGTGCATTCACCTGCCCGCACTGTTCACAGAAGAGCATGGGTCTCTATTTGCAGTCTCACGGGGCACAATGTCCGGTCTCTTGAGTGATGGATTCCCAACCGCTGGCTTTTTGCAGAGATGCTCTAAAAGTTTACAATACCGCACGATATCAACAAGACCCTCAACACCACCATCACTATCATCAACCTCCTCTACTACCCATCTACTTCCTCCTCTTGCCACCCCTGCCAGCATCCTCGCCGCCCTCCTGATGCCTCCTCTTCTTGCCCTCGCGCGCCCAGTACTCGGCCTTCTCGCGCTTCTCGCGCTCCTCCTTCTTCTCCTTGTTCTCCTCAATCTTGCGCTTGTATCCTTCCTTGCGCTCCTCCTGCTTGGCCCGCCGCTTCTCCACCTTTTCATTTCGAATCGCCATGACCTGGTTGAGCAATCGGCGCGCCTTCTTGTCCTCACCGCCGACAACCACAGCACGCTTCTGCAGGTACGTCTCCTTCTTCTGCGGCTTCATGTGTGCGATTTGCGACTTGAACGGGAGGTCGGCCGCCAGCTTGCGCGGCACACGCAGAGGGTTGAAGACGCGTGTTTCGCGCACCACCGGCCGGTACGCCGAGTTCTTGAGCGCTGGCGTGGGCAGGCTCTCGGCGGCGCGTACCGCTCCCGTCAGCCGCATGCCCGTCCACGACGTCGATTCGCCCGCCGCAATGTCTTCGGCGGTCGGCGCCGCGAGCAAGTTGGTCACGGCGTTGTAGAATCGGCGCGGCTTGATCGGGTACCATGCTCGCAGGAAGACAATGTCTGACATGAGGATCTTGTCTTCGAACGTTGCACGGAAGTTGCCCTCGGGCTTGCTGAGGGCGCGCTTGATTTGACCCCGCACACCCGACACCGTTCGGATCGAGGCGCCTTCAAACTTGGCGATTTCAAGAGAGGACTTGAACATGTCCTTGATAAAAGCTGTGTTCTTGAAGATCTTGTACGGGTGGCCCGTCAGCTTGAGCTTCTTAACAATCTCCGTCGACTCGTCGACGTTAAGCACCACACCTGTCGCCGAGATGCGGAACCCCGGTGTCTTGTTCGACAGCGAGTTGACACAGCAGAAACCCGTGTTGGGCGCCACGAGCGGGCCCCAGAACGTGCCGAAGCAGTGCATGTGCTCGGGCGTGTACTTGAGCATGCGGTTGCGTGTTCGCGAGTCGGAGATGGAGTAGATGGGCAGCGTCTGGAAGCGCCGCCAGCCCAACGAGAAGATAAGCGGGTCGTTCGTCTTGAGAATCTTCTTGTGCCAGCGGTGTCGCTTGATGCGGATCTGCACGAATCCGAAGCGCTCCTCGGTGGGCGTGAGGCCACCGATGAGAACTGGGAATCGCGGGTTGAAATTTGCGCAGAACTCGTACGGCACCTTCTCCAGCACGATACGCGCATATGTGCCGGCTTTGTGGCCCTCGACGCGCACACGCGAGAGGTCGTCAAGCTGGTCGAATTCGGCGCGGTTGATGTCGAGCTGTTTCTTGATCAACGCTTTCTGCGCGTCGTACCAGTCATCTTCGCCAAACTCTTCCTCCTTCGCTTCGCCTTCTTTCCGGCCATCAGACTTGTCGTTCATGAAGCCCTCGCGGTCTTCCTCCTCGAAACGCAGCTTGAGCTCTTCCTTTCGCTTGGCGTTGCGCTCACGCTCTGCCTCGATCGTGTCGGCCCCGGCCTCGGCTTCGGTCTCGGGCGCGTCGCCACCAAATTTCTCGCCCGTCTCCAAGTCCTCGAACTCGCCGTCTCCCTCGTCGTCGTCACCCTCGTCGAAGCCCTCAAAATCGTCGTCCTCGCCATCACCGCCCTTGCCAGACATGTGGCCCGATGCGAATCGGCTCTTGAGTGCTGCAAGGTTGTCCTCATCCTGCCACTTCTGTGCAAGCTCCTCGTAATTGAAGCGGGCAGTGTACCGGTCCTCGTTGGAGGCGTCTTGAGCCTTTGACTTTTTGAAGAAACCGCCGTCGTCCTCTTCCGCTTCAATATCCTCCTCCTCGTCGTTGCCCGTCCACTTCTTGATGACGTCGTCTGGGGTGAGGTCGAGGTTGTACATCATCTTCGCAAGGTCCACCACCCGGTACGGTCGCTTGCGTCCGTGCATCTTGGCGGCATTCTCGCTGAGGTTGGCTTTCCAGCGGAGTGCGCCCTCCTCGTCGTAGTCCTCCTCATCGGATCCAGATTCGTCCTCATCGTCGCTCATTTCGGGCTCCTCTCCTGATATTGAGCCAAGGTCGGAGTCGCTGTCGGCGAAGGCAACCTCTTCTCCTTCCTGATCCGCATCTTTCCGCGCAGCCTTTGACTTGTACGCCTTCTTGGTGTCCAAAAAGCCAGTGTCGTCTTCCTCGTCATCGTCACTGTTATAGTCTTGCTGGAGCTCCTCCTCGTCGCTATCAATGCTATCGAGGTCGGCATCGTCGATATCATCGGCATCTGCAGCCCTAGCCTTGCGTTGCGACCTGCGTCCTGTATCGTTGACATTTTCGTCGTCGAGGTTCTTGTTGTCGACAAGCTCACCGCCGCTGAAGAGCCTGAAACCACGGTCGTCTTCGCCAAGCAGCTTCTTGCCGCCCTGCAGCCCAATCATCATCTGCTCGCCCAGACCACGCTCCTCATTTGGCTCCTCATCAGGGTTGAACGTTGATGTCTTGACGTCGATGTAGACAGCATCCTTGTCGACGAGCACACCGCCGACGTCGGACATGGGCGCGTACAGAATCTTCTGCTTCTCTCCAAGACGCGTGCGCTTCTTCTTTCCCGTTGCCTTCTCAGTCTGCTTCTCTGCGAACGGGGTAGGGCACGGATCAGGAAGGGCTTCGGTCGAGGTGACGGTCATGTCGCCGACACCGGGGATATGCACACGGGACCCTCCAGCGGGGAAGTTTGTGCCGCGCAGGTAACCGTACAGCGCAACGGTGCGGTCGCATTTGGGGTCCTCCTCGATGTCGGTAGGCGGTGTGATATCGAGAAACCTGTCTGCCAAGCAGTAGGGATGCGAGTTCCTCCAGACGAGCGGACGTGGGTTCTTCATGACGCTCAAGAAGCGCGACAGGTTCATGACCTCTCTGTCGGGATAGCGGCCGTTGACGACACCGGACAGGTAGAAGAGCTTGGCGCCCTGGTACAGCTCGCTCCAGAAGCGGTGCTTGAGGCGCTTCTTCTGCAGCTTGAGTGTCTCCTGCTTCCTGAACAGGTCCAAGTGCGTCAGGATACCGAAAACATTACCCGGCATACCCGACGAGGACAGGACGTTCAGGAACTCCATCGTCTCCATCTCGAATCCGTAGTTGCCGTCAATCATGAGCAGGCAGATGTCGACGACCTTTGCGACGTCGATCATGCTGGCCAGCGAGTCGGCGGGGCATTCGATGAAGGTCAGGCGGCGCCTCTTGGACGTGACGACGGTGAGGGGGCCCTGTGGCGCCGAGAGCGTCTGCTTGGTGTAGCGGCGAATCAAGCTCTTGATGAGGGTTGTCTTGCCCACGCCGGCTGGACCGACGACTCCGACAACGATGGGGGGAGCCTCTTCGGGGAGACGGTCGACGAGGGGGACGTGGAGGCGCCTTTCGCGGACCTGGTGGTGTCAGCCGTGTGCAGGCGTGTAGTGTGAATATCTCTGCGTACATCCTGCGAGCGCGCGCCCTGCTTGGCCAGACGGCCGGGGGCGTTGAAGGCGAAAGCCTTGGGGTTGGGGCCGCCGGTGGGGGCCTTCTTCTCCTTGCCCTTGCGATGGGGGCGGTTTGCCTGCTGGTCAGCCATGATTGTGAGTGAGGGTGGGCGGGCAAAGCAGAGCGCAAAGCACAAGGAAAGCAATGTCTCGAGTCGCGCGCCGACCAAAATTTCAGACCCAACTGGCCGACTAGCGCGACAGGGGTCCTTATCGATAACGCCCGCGTTTGGCCGGTGGGGCACATGGACATGTGAAGGATAGCGGATGTGGGTAGTCGATAGTCGATAGTCGAGAATGAGGCGCACGTCATCGTCAGCCCGGCAACCAAGGCCCACGACGCCAGGCGGGTGCTCGTAGCGCGTAGTGGGGGCAGGCCCTTTGAGTGTGTATATAACCACCCGTCGCCATGCGTCAGGCTTTCCTTCACACCACAACTACACCCCGCACCTCTTATCTCACACGCACCCTCTCCACTACCACCAAGATGCCTACCTCCTACAACGTACACTACCCCGCTATCGCTCAGTCTGTGTACAGGCCACCCCGCTAACCTCGACTCTCAGGTCACCCTCAAGCCCGATGCCTCGCCCGAGAAGCTCCAGGAGGCCAAGGACAAGGTCACCAGCCAGGGCGGCAAGATCACTCACGAGTTCTCCCTGATCAAGGGCTTCACGTAAGCTACTGCCGTTCCTGCCTTCAGGCACCCCCGTTGATCACCTCTAGTGCCGAGCTCCCCGACGACCTTGTCTCGACCTTCGAGAGCAACGACCACGTCACCGTCGAGAAGGATGCCGAGGTCAAGACTCAGTAGACCATGACGGCTGAACATGCATAACGATATGACGAAACATGGCGATAAGCATAGGCATATAGTCTGATTGAGCGGGCATGAGGGTATACAACAATGATATCTCGCAACACTTTATCCGGTCGTCATCGTCATCATAGCGTGACTGTGGTCGTCGTCGTCGTCGTGCATCCTAGTGCTTGTCCACGCGCCCAACGCCCCGCAGCTTCAGATACACGTCTGTGCCCCAACCCCACAAGCTCTTGACCTCGATTCCGCCGCCAAAGTACTCCGCATAGGCTCTACCAAGCGGCAGCCCGTATCCCAGCCCAGCCAGGCTGTGTGCGTTGTCGCCGCCAGGCCCTGACATCGCGTTCAAGGCATCCATGCCGTTGCCCGAGTGATGTCCCAAAAGCGTCGACGAGGCCTGGTCTTCGTTGAACGTTGTGAAGCTGTAGTTCCAGATGTGGGCGAGGTTCTCGGGCGAGATGCCACCGCCGCGGTCACGGATGCGGATCGTCACCCCAGGCGTGCTGTGCTTGAGGGGCAGGATATCGGATTTCTTCGAGGGGGCTGCCGGGTTGCCCGTGAAGCTTTGAGATGCCGTGTCGATGTTGCCTTGGTCGGCATTGCTAATGGTACTGCCGTTGGCGTACCTGGCCGCTCGCTCGCTGCCATTCTCGTGTAGGTCCTTGGGCGCGATGGTGACTTCGATGGGCTCACGCTCCTTGCCGCTTTCCACGGTGGCGCGGAACGCATTCTTGAGTAGCTCGGTGATGATGTATTCGAGGTGGACAGGGACATGCGCAAAGGTGTAGTCGGGCTCGCCGTTGACAACAACATGCGGACGCACGCCGTACTTGAGCTCGCAGATTTCACCAACCACGTTGGCGCAGTGTTCGACAATCGTTGCGGGCTTCAGCTTGGTGTCGATGACGCCGATGAAGCCTGGCGTGTCGGTCTGCTCGTGCATCATCTCAGCGTGAGGCTGGCTGGAGAAATGCAGGCACAAATGCTGCTCGGCAATGAGTCGCGTGCCTATTCTCGCGCGCAGGTGCTCGTCGAGGAAGCCGGTGACGTCGCTCGGGCTGATGTATTTGCGGGCCTCGAGAAAGCCCCTTGCCAGTATGCTGATGGTGTTTGCGTGTGTTTGCACGAGATCAGCCATGACCTCTGTGAAGCGCACCTCCTCCTCGAGCGTCCTGATCTCGTGCTCAGCCCATGGCAGCAGCGTCGAGAGGCTGTGTATGTAGTTGGAGTGGATCTTGGTTACGTGCGGATTCGAGACGACGATGAAGGGGAGGTTGCGCAGCGACTGGATGCGGTGGGCGAGGCGTGCAGGCAGAATCGAGAGGGTGAAATTGGCCGACGTGAGCAGTTGCTGCGTGGTGAGCGGTGGCTTGCCGTGTCTGGTTCACGACACACGACGGTCAGCTCAGCGCCAGCGCAGATGGATGCGGATGGTATGTTGGTGGAGCGCTTACTTGACCAGGTCGGCAAGCGTCAGTGGGTACAAGGGCAGACTCGCGAGGCGCGAGATGTCATTGTCCGTGACCGTCTCCGTGTGCAGCCCGCGGACGGCGCTCCGTGCAAATGGCTGCCGCCGCCGGGCGATTGGCGGGCAGCACGCTCGGATGATCCGAGACTGGATGATCAGAGGGCGCTGTGCCTGTGCCATCATCGTCGTCGGCGTTGTCGGCGGCGAGAGGGTACTTAGCACAGCTACAGATTGGCAGCGAGAGGATGAGGATGAGTCGAGAGAGGGCACAACAAGCTTCAACAAGCTTCCACTTCTGCAAACGTCATCCCTCGCACAGACAGATAATGCTCCATCACCAACATCACGCCGCGACTGTCAGTTCCGCGATCCGCGCACATGACTGGCCGGCCTGTGCTGTGCAGTTGTCGCTTCCCAGTTTGAGTTTGTACAGAGGATAAACTTTGCACGTGTGGGTTGAAGGATAGTGCCTGGCTTGCGGGGGAGTTTCTGCCGTTAGCAAACTCTGGGAGATGCACCATGATTGTGCAATTGAATACCTCTCACGGGGAAGAATAACTGAGATGTGAGCAGAGATCATCTATCAACAAGACATGTACACAGTGGCGCCAAAAGGATAGAGGTTTATTTCAAAACTTGCGGTGCACCTCTCCATAGCATCTCAGTGTATATCCAGGTCTTCAACTTATTTAAATCAAGTGTTGATTTCATTGCCAGTGATGTCCTCGGCGAGCTGCATTCAGCATCCGTGCAACTTGGATTCAACATGAGAGCTAGTATCGAGCCGTGAAAATCAATTCCGAAGCCTCGAAGGAGTTTGCGGTGTGGTGACTTGTCGGTACCCATTCCGACACCACACTGTGCACCATCGACAGCAGCCACTGCTCTTCTCCAGCGCAACGGGCAGTGCGCAGTGCTCCCGGCTTGACATGCTGCATCACAATAAACAGTCGTTGAAATGTATAAGATCTATTTTCATCTTCTACGGAATCGCAAGATGGAGTCATAACAAAGCCCTCATGAGTTTTGGGATATCCAGACGCCGACCATGACCACACCATGACATTATTGTCGTAGGCTTGCGTGAAGCCTTCGCATGCACCTCTAACGCATCCTTGAACGAAAGCAAACTTTTCCTCGGGGGCGATGCGCTTAGTCGTCCTCGTCCGAGAAGACCTCCTCACCGCGCTTGCGGCGGGCCATGCGGTCCTTCTTCTGTAAGGGTTGTTAGCATAATCCTAAGCGAGGTGCTAGTGTGTATCCGGATCGGGCTAGCGCGAACATCAAAGCCGGCCTCACGATCCGAATCAGAACACCATCGGGAGCAACGCTTACCTTCTTGCGCATCTCTGAGGAAGTGAGCTTCTTC
>WODD01000131.1:110659-131772 GCA_019775935.1 Neoascochyta sp. HWLR27 | reverse complement strand
TGGGGGGGGGGGGGGGGGCTGGAATGCTTACCTTCTCCTCCTCATCACCCTTCTCGGTCAGACGGGGACCAGCACCCTGGCCCTGAACCCAGTTGTGACCCGAAGGAGTCATCTTGCCGTCAAGAACAGCCCAGACTTCCTCAGTCAAGTCCTTAGTGAACTCAGCAGAGTGAGTGATGATGATGACACCACCCTCGAAGGACTTGATGGCCTTGGAAAGCGCACCGAGAGAGTCGCGGTCGAGGTAGTTGGTAGGCTCGTCGAGGACGATCAAGTGGGGACGCTGCCACGAGCAGGCGGCAAGGACGACCTTGACACGCTGTCCACCGGACAGACCGCGCATGCGGGAGTGGGAAACGAGCTCAGCGTCGAGACCGAAGTTGGCGCAGTGGGACTCAATCTCCTTGCGGACAAGGGGACGGAACTGACCGCTGGCGAGAGCCTCCTTCTGGTCGACATCAGCGACCATCTTGGCGTGGGAAGCCATGATCTCGGAACGGGGGATCCAGGCGTTGTCAGCAGACATCATGGGAGTCCACCTCTCGTTCTTCATGCCGACGTTCTCTCCGAGAGCGAACGAACACTCGTACTCGTAGGAGTTCTTGAACTTCCTGCGAGAGTTGATACCGATGACACGACGCTGGGTGCCCTCGATGCGGTAGATCTTGTCCATGGCCTTCTCATCCTCCTCGGTGACGATCTTGTTGGCGCGGTCCATGGTCTCACGGTCCTCACCGGTCTGGAAACGCCACTGGATGTACTCGGAGGGAGTCTTGTCGAGGTGGTGGTCGATGTGGGCGAAAGCATGCTGCTTGATGTACGCAATACGGATGTTCTCGTGGTGGTAGATCTCACCAGAGGTGGGGACGAGCTCACCAGTCAGGACGTTGACAAGTGTAGACTTTCCGGCACCGTTGGGACCAATGACGGCAATACGGGAAGAAAGCGAGCACTGGAAGGTGATGTCGGCGATCTGGGGCTTGGAGGTACCCTCGTACTGGAAGCTCATGTTGGTGGCACGGAGGATGGCCTTGGCCTTGGTCTTGACACCCTCGAGGAAACCGGGCTCGGGGAACTTGAACTCAAGGTCACTGGCGCTGAGCTCGTGGTAAGAGCGGGCAGAGGGCACGCGCTTGACGAACTCGTCGAGGTTACCCCTGTAACGCTTGAGCTTGAAGCGCTCGTAGTGGACAACGTGCTGGATGACGTTGTTCAAGAACTTGCTGTCGTGGGAAATGACAATGGATGTGCAGGGCGAGCTGATGAGGTAGTCCTCGAGCCACTTGACGTTCTTGACGTCCATGTGGTTGGTGGGCTCGTCGAGAAGGAGAATATCGGGCTCCTCGAAGACGGCACGGGCAAGCGCAAGCTTCATCTTCCATCCTCCGGAGAGGGCGGTGATGGGACCCTGGGTCTGGACCTCGGTGAAGCCGAACTCGGCGAGGGTCTTCTCGACCTCCTCCTGGGACTTCTCAATGCCGACCTTCTTGAGCTTGGCCATGGTCCAGTCAATGACAGTCATCTCAGTGTCGGCAGAGTCAAGGTCGTGCTCGACGTAGACGGTCTTGACCTCAGACTGCTTGGGGAAACCCTCGACCTGCTCGTTGTTGATGGCGCGCATCAGGGTGGTCTTTCCGGAACCGTTGGGTCCGAGGAGACCGTAACGCTGGCCACGCTTCAGGCGGAGGTGGGTCTGGTTAAGCAGAATCTTAGCACCGTAGGCCAAGTTGAATGTGCAGTTGCAAAGGTCCTCGCCCTCCTCCTCATCGGGCTCGACAGCATCCTCAGCGACGGCGTCGGGAAGAGCCCTCTTGCGGAGAGCCTCGGTGAGGTCCTTGGACTCCTCGTCGCCGACAAGGACGGCAACGAAGGGGCCGGCGTTGGCCTGCCAGTTAAGGGGCTCGTAGTCCTTCTCGTCGATGAGCTGACCACCGATGGCACCAATGTAGTTGACAACGGGGGTGAACCTGTCGTCGACCTTGTACTTGGAGGGCATGACGGCCTTGAGCTTGGCAGCAATGGTCTCGACATCGCCGTCCTTGGAGATCTCGGGAATCTTGCCGTCCTTGACGTGACCGACACGGATGAGGGTGTCGAGACCCTGGCGGGTCTTCTCACGGGCCTCGGGGTCAGCGAGGTTGTCGTGGTTCTTCTCGAGCGCAGGCATCAGCTTGGGCAGGAAAGCAGCGACAATCTGGGGGTCCTCGACAAGCTTGCACATGTTGTCGATGATGACAGCAGTCTTACGCTTGATGGCAGTCTCGCGCTCGACAAGACCACGCTCAAGAAGGGGAACCATGATGGCGAGGGTGGGCTCGTGAACGTCAGTGACGAAGGTGGTGGCACCGAGCAAGTGAACGGTCTCGGGGACGTTCTCAGGCTTGGAGATACACTTGATGAGCTCGGGAATGAAACGCTCGATATCCTTGTTGGAGATGAGGGCACAGATCTTCTCCATGGTGGCGTAGGCGGCCTTCTTGACCTCGGGCTTGGTGTCCCACATGGCACCGGAGATGACGGGGATCAGGTCAGGGACACGGAAAGCCATCTGGGCGGGGGCAGAGGCGGCGAGAGCCTCGATGCACTTGAGGTCGGTCATCTTCTCGGGCCACTTCTGAGCGTTCTCGAGAGAGTGGGCAATGTGGGGGATGATGGCCTTGACGGCGTTGGGGTTGGCGGCGGCAACGATGGACTCGGCGGCGGTCTGGGCAGCGACCTTGACACCGCTCATCTTGTCACCGACAGCGGCGAGGACATCGGGCAGGAGGGAGATGAGGTAGGGCTCGACGGAAGCCGAGACGTGGGCGTGCTGGGCGATTGCGCGGATAGCGTCCAGGGCGCGCTCGCGGGCGACGGCATCCTTCTTGCTGGCGAGCTGCTTCTTGAGCAGTTCGACGGCCCTGGGGTTGTTAGCAGGGCACGCGGGGGAGTGTTCACAGCGGGAGGGCGTACTTGGTGGGGGCATCAGCCTCCTCAATGTCACCGTTGATGAAGGTGGCAATGGCGGCAGCGGCCGAGTTGATCTCGTCCTGGGCCTTGGAGACGGTCAACTTGCCCATAAGCTCCTCAAGAGCCTTGAGGGCCTTGGAGTTCTCGGACTTGACGGCCGAGGCGTCGTGCAAAGCAGCGGGAGCCATCTTGCAGAGTTCGGGTGGAGGTGGTGAGGAAGGAGAGGCAGCGAAGGGCGGCGGCCTCTTATTGATTTATGGGTAGTGGGGTGAAAAAAATTCGATTAGATAACGCCTAGCGTCGTTGCCGTCGCCTATCACCTTCACTCGTGGTTGCGCCCTTTGCCCCTGCACTGTGAAGATGCGGGCCGGGCAGGGAGGGCCACCTGTTGCCGACGATGAATTTAATTGATTGATTGATTGAAATCACTCTCTCACCGGGTGCTGCTGCTGCTGCTCGTCGACGTTGTCGCAGGGCATCATTTCTTCGTCCCATGTCGCTCGGGCCTTTGTCTGCCCCGCGGCTGCACAAAGACTTCGTCCCCGCCACGTTGCCACGGCGCTTTGCCGTCATCCCATCTCACTTCGAACGCGGCCCTCCGTTTTTCCGCAATACCATATCCCAACGTCCACCGAAGAAGAAAAAAAACACTCCATCGCCAGCACCCACGTCGCCAGGTATGCGTCCCCGTGTGGCGAAACGCTGACCGCCTTCCCAACCGCTGCCCCCGGATCCTGCAGCATGTAAGATCAGAGGCGCGCCGCCCGTCTCAGGACTCGGCCACTGCAGTCCCTTGCAGCCGGCTAGCATCCCACTACAGCCACTTGTCTTTGGCTCAACCTCACGCCAAATATTGGCTACTCGTCTTCTAGCGCTGCTACCGCGGTTCTAGTCACTTGGCTTGAACCCTGCTCTACGCAATTTGCCGCTCCAGATTTGTCCTCAACACACGTACCTGCCCGATTCGCCGAATTCGCGGCACCGCCAGCGTGCTCGTTCAGCCGCCTCGCCACACCTCCTATGCCCATGTCAGCATTCTGAAACTGGACTACGTGGTGCACTTCAGCCGAGACTACGGGCAACCCCCCGACATCTTCCTGCCACAGAGCTGCATCGAGTCTAGGCGTACAAGTTTTTACTCTCTTTAGCGCCATCTCTCCACTAGTCTCGGCAGACGAGGGAACACCGTCGCGGCGTCGTGTGAACGAGCTCTGCCTGCATCACGATTGATGCATAGCCTTGCCGTCTCTTGTCTCTCGCGTAGATGCCCTATGCTACACGGCGTATGCTCAAACAATGTCGCAGCCCTCGCTAACAGAGTTTACTTCCACAAGCCCATCCTGGGCACAGGTCGCAGAGCAACATACCCTCCAGCCATGCGTTCGCCATATGTAATGCCACGCCCCCACCTCGACTTATCGATATCGGTGTGCCCCAGATTTCCTCCACAATCCCCACATTACCTTATACTGGTTCAATACGGCGATGATGGTCGGCTTGCTTCTGGGTGGTATAAAGCGTCGGCTGCAAGCATGAAGTGACTTCCACATGGCTACCCGCTCGCAAATTCACAGCTCTACCGAACATCCGCACAGCATGTCTACATGTATACCTCGAAGCACTAAATGATTTCCTGGCCAATAAGATGGTAAGACCAGTTGCACGTATACTATTCAGGGTTTGCTGTACTTTAATCTCACAATCCAATCCCCCTCAAAAGAGCAATCAAATTCCCTGCATTAGTACAATCACGGTGTACTCTGCGCCGCTGCCCACTCGCCATTCTCCACCCTTTCACACACCGTCCTCAGCGTTTGTGCGGCCCACTCAAAATCTCGCATGTCGAGATATACCTGACCACTCAAACGACACCACCACGCGCCGCCATAGAAGAAAATCTGAATGAACGTTTCGTACTCGTCTACGAAAGTCGAACAGATCCAATCACGGACCGCGAGTCCGACCTCGACCTCAGCCAGTCCAGCCTTGGCTGCGAGTTCTTGTGCTTTGGCAACCGAAATTGGGAGCCGGATGTTCGCCATGGCGCATTGGGTCAGCGTGCCTGCCTTGTTGTCGAGAATCTCAGTTCCAAGCACTCCGGAAACATGCTTCGCGGCCGACTGGACGAGGGTGGTACAGTAGTTCCTGACCATCTCTTCGCCGCCGAGTTCCTCGCGCCACATGAGTGCCGCGGGGATGCAGAGGTACGGCGCATTGTCAATGGTTCCGACGAATTCAAAATTGGCGACAAACGCACTCTTCGATGACTTTGGGAGCGGAGAGTTGATCTTTGCGTGTTTGGGTACGAAGCCGTGAGATGTTGGTAGGGTAGACGGAACGTGGTGCTGATTACGAACGGGGACGTAGAAAATAGCGCAGCCGCGAGGAACATGAAGCCATCTACGCCACATCAGTGTGAGACTTCGAAGCACGATGGGGATACGTACTTGTGGCAGTTGCTCACATAGAAGTCGGGATCCAATGCTCCGAGGTCGATATCAATTTGACCCACGCTGTGCGCTCCGTCGATACAACTCAGCACGCCTTCTTCCTTACAGGCAGCTGTCAAGCGCTCGAAGGGCATCCGCACTCCAGGGTTACTGACAACGGTGTCAAAGAGGGCAACTTTAACCCGTCCACCAGTGCTCTTGACCTGCTGCACGGTTTTCTTGAATTCGTCGATCAGCCAGTCATCCTCGACAGGGTAAGTGTACTCTATCTTGACCGACTTTGCAGACGTCGTCTCGGTGACGTATGCCACTGTCTTCTCGCAAGCACCGTAGATGGGGGCGAAATAGACAATGTAGTCATCAGGCTGGTACGTCAAGCCGCGCAGCACCGTGTTTATGCCTGTCGTAGCGTTGGGGACAAACACCAGCGTCTCCGAAGACACGTTGAGGAGGGTGGAGAGTGCTTCGCGCGACTTGTCTAGCAGCGAGGGATATTTGTAGCGGATGAACCCGTCTGGTCGTGCTTCGCACTGGTCTTGGTACGAGCGCTGAGTGTCGCGTACTGTGCGAGGGAAGGTGCCAAAGGAACCTGCAGATGTTAAAGGAATTCTTGGAACAATGTAGCACCTCTTCAGCCAGGATCTTCGAGTGCTAGGCATGCAACAGACAGATACTCATGGGCTATGCCCAACTTACCATGGTTCAAGTTGAGATAGCCTCCACCGAACAGAAATTCTTTCTCTCGAAGTTCTTTCCCAAACGAGATGCCGCTCTTGGTCGTGATGTCCAGCGTTGATGTAGTCATGACTTTGCCTGACGTCAGTCTCTTGTTTTGATAGATGCAATGCACAAACGATTGGAAGATATGTTGATGGTTTAAGCAGAGTGGCAAAGTATCACGCCTTTATACTCGTTCAAGTAGTGAGTCAATGGCAATGGACAGTCATACACTTCTACATACATAGGGCGTGGTGTTGCAGTGGGCCGCGTTAGCGGATACACCATGTCGACCAATCAGAGGAGGGCTCGACTACTGACGGGTGGCTCCGGCTGGAAACGGTGACAGCTTTTACTAGATATTACCTAACTATAGTTAGTTATCAGCAAATGTTCTTGTTTGGCTAGAAGATACATTTTTAGTAGCACATATTCAGTGTTTACAAACGTGTGAACTGTTTACTGTATGTTCACTGGAATGGTGCATCCGATGAGGCAGGTTTTGGAATGTGATATTGTCAACAAAAGTGGTCTTCGCGCCAAATGTTTGGGACTCATCAAGGGGTTCTTGATTTTATATTTTTTATGATGTTCACTTATTCTCGCATGTTATTCCATCGACTACTACGTGCTGCTTCCACAACGAAGTCTACCCTTCACTGCCTAGCCAAGAGCTTGCACCGCCGGGGCGCCGAATTATGTACAGTATATAAAAAGAAAAGAGACGTAGTGTGAAGAACCATTCATTTCATATCGACACGCACTAGATTGTACGCACTCCACGCGCCTGCTCGGTCCTCATTCGCCTCCTGTATTGATCGCGGAATTGAATGCGTCCAAAGGTGCCAAGTCCGACAGCAAGGAAGAAGAACAGCGCCCAGATGGAAGTAACGACCAGACCGACGGGGAAGAAGGCCAGCGCGGTGCCGGGAACGACGAAAGGCGCGGCCAGGAATACTGCGGATGTAGCTGCGGCTGCTGCGGTGGGATCGGCGTTGGATGGCGCGTCGTCTGCGGCCTTGGAGGCAAAGACACCGTTGACAAAGGAAGCGTCCTTGTTGGAGAGGGTGGTGGCGACGTCTTGGCCGGTGGTGGGGTTGCGCGCAACGAGGTCGATCTGAGGGATGAGGAGTCGCTGGAGGGATTCTCTGCGGTGGACGTTAGCGAGATCTATCAAAAAGAGAATAATGCGACTTACTCGCTCATGGCGGGTCCCATCAAGTTGGAGTTGATCCTGCCAACATACATGAGCACCTTGAGCTCGGTCGTGGTGCTGATGGTCTGCCTCTTCTCGACGAGAGTTGCGTCGTCGCTCCTTGCACGGACCGGCATCTTGGCGGCGGCGAGGCTGGACATGGTCTCGTTGGGATTCATTGAGCCCATTGCCTGGACGGTAGCACCGAGGTATGACAAGGTCATACTGACATCGGATGTGGTAACGCTCTGCCATGGGTCGACGGGTGCTGAGACGTTGTACATGCGGAGCTCTGCCTGGAAGATACCGGTCGAGTTGTCGAGGAACGGCAGGTTGTAGCAGACGGCGATTCCACTGGGATTTGAGGCCTTGCCGTTGAGGTTCTCCAGGGTCTGCATGCAAGCTGCGCGGGTCATTTCCTCCCATTTTGCCAGATCGGCCTTGGATGCGTCTCCAGCGGCGGGCTTCAGGGCCTTCAGAGGCGCAATGTCGGGGTTGTTGGAGTCTTGTCGGCGGGTGAGGGAGGCGACGAGCTCTGCGTCGCGTCGAAGGACTTGCTCAACATCGTCGCCTCTTTGCAAAAGGGTGTTGACGTCTCCAAGCTTGATGGCGGAGGCCTGTCCAGCAGCCAGCAGTCCACCGAGAAGGGCCTTTGCGAACAACATGGTAACGAGCGGATTAGGATAGCGAAGGGTGATTAAAGGCGGGTATGAGAAAGGTCACGGGGCTGGCCAGCAGCGTACTAGAAACAGACAACTAGCAGCGGAGCTGAAAGCTGGGAAAAGAATGAAGAGGGAAGAAGATGGAAACGCCTCACGAGAACCGGCTCTGCCGTGGAGTCATTAGAAGGAAACGCAAGGCGCTCTCACGGATAAGAGGTGTGGCTGTGGGGATCGGAGTCGCAAGGAAAAGCGGACTTTGCGCAGGGTGGGTTTGCGCTGGCGTGACCAGACACGGGAGCCAGACTCGAAGAGCAACACCAAGCCTCTGCGGAGGTGCTATGACATATATGAGACTGACAGTGCTCGAAGCTGCGACAGGTGCCACATGATGCTGCTATGCGTTCGCCCTTGTGCGGCTAATAATGGGCTTAACTGCAAGTGTTAAGGCCCAAACCGGTGGAGGCCAACCGTGGAGACGGAGCAGGCATAACGATGTCGTGCCCCTTGAGACGACTGGTGTTGAGGCTCTGTGTCGGCGGCACGGACTTAGTAGGGGCGCTTATGAGGGCAGCCAGTCAGCGCCCCCCGTTTTCCGCCATCCCGTTTCACAATCACCCATCTTCGCCAACCCAGCCCCGTTACAGGCGCCACCGCCCGCCCACACGGCGTACGCAGTACGAGGTACTCGAGCCACCGCTGCCGACGCTGGGAGTCAACCATGACAGGAACTCGGCTCCATCTCGACCTCGACGTCCTGAACGCCGTTGCGCGCCACCCCGGATGACGTAGCACAGACGGCGTGATGTACCTAGAAGGCCAGCGGAGAATGCCAGCGGAGTGGACTTGGACAGCACAGCGAGCGCCCCAGCGCCTATCGCCCCGTCTGACGACACGTCTAGGCACCTACACCGCAAGTCCTGCACAAAATGTTGCCAAACATCCAGCCCCGTCAAATCGGCATTCGGCACATACAGGCAACGACCAAGCACGAGCCCCGGCAAGCTGCGACGTGCTCAGCCCCAAGCTTTTTGACAGCATCGCACACACTTGGCTGCATCGACTGACGGCTCCCACGAGTCACGCTTGTCTCGTGCGTCCCGTCCACGCCGCTTAGATATCACGTCAAAGCCCTTTCCCGTCCTGTGTCCGACATGGAAACAGAACAACGGCATCGTTTGGTAGCTTTCGACTTGGAGGGGCTACAGTCCGTTGCGAGGAGGGGGGGACACATGCTTACGGCTGACGGACTTCGGACACAACAACAACACAGTGCGCAATCGCCGATTCCGAGATACATCCGCCGCCTGTCGGTAGCATGGTCGGCTTGACGCTCCTTGTCTCGCATTGCCTTTGCCCAACAATTGCCTCTTGACACGAGTTTTGCAGATTTGCTAGACTCCAGCACGCTTGACACCAGCCACGTGAGAGGTTGTGGCGCAACAAAACCTACGTCCCAAACAAGTCTGAGAAACTTCTATTGTAGGCAGGTATCGACATGTCTCGGCTGGCCACTGCGAGACTGCTCGTCATCCATCCAAGCGCCTGCAACGCCTGTTGCTTTCGTAGCTAGGTATGCGGAACGCCCACCCAACAGTCATACATTTCTCCAACGTTTGTCCTCGCGGTGATGATCTCATTTCATTTGTTCGTCAGTCTACCGTCGCGAGCTGCCCGTGATCACGGCAGATGAGGTACCTCCAATCCACTCGCTCCGGCTTCCTCCAGCCCAGTCCTCCATCCGTCTCAACCGGCACATGTATGCACTACTCGTCCTACTTCTCCTCTTCCTCTCTCTCATCGACCAGCCCGTGCTGCTTGCACATCTGCTGCTGCCGTACCTCAAAGGCTGAAAACAGACGAAGCAGATCACCAACAGCCCCCTTCGCCCTTTCCAGCTCAGTAAGGAGCTCAGAGTCTTGGTTCTTGAGCACGCTGTCCGGAGCATTGATCATTTCCTTCTGGAGAGCGTAATCTTGCTCCAGCCGAGCAATCTCATGCTGTAGTGCGACCGTATGTGCGCGCTTTGTCTCCAGCTCGTCCTTCAACTCCCGCTCGGTCCATTCCTCGTATGGCTTTTCCTCCTGCTCCATCCCTTCTTCGTCTGAGCGTGCTACTAGCGTATTCGTCTCTTTCTTGCTTTCGCGTTCTTCGCTGCTATTATATGCCTGGTGATCGTGTAAGTTAACTGATATGTCAAGGAACGAACAGAAAACCCTACCATGGCCGTCCTCATCCTCGACTTCGTGCGTAAGCTCCTACGAGCTGATTTCCTGGGCCCCATGGTGTGCGTTGGTGCGAGCGTTGTGGTGATGCGAGTGTTATAGAGGTACATCGACGAGCAAGTGCGCAAACATTATCACGTTTGTCGTATCGCCGACTCAAGCAATCCAGGTTCACCACCAGAACACCTCATGAGAACAGCTAGCCCTTCATCGCATGCCATACGTACGATCTTCAACGGCCCGCACAATGTCGAGTCATAGTTTGAGTACCTTCACAAGTCTATAGCGACCGACGGATTGCAGTGTTGAGTGATCGACTGTGTACCTCCACGGATCTTCACCAACTAACGGGATTGTAGTGTCGAAATATTGCCCGAGAACCTCCACGAGATTATCATCTGCCTTGTCCACATCCACGTCTGACAGTGGGTGGTGGCCCCGGCCTGTGAAACAGAGCTGAGATACGTTTATCGGACTGTACCAAATCTTTGATCTGCACCGTTCTCGGTAAAAGCATTCAGTCTGCCGGCGCAGGGGACGTGAAAGGAAGCCTTCATTGAATTTGCCCAGTTCTCGATTGAAGCATTCTATCTGTGAGCTTGGGGGACGTGAAGGGAGGCTCAACGCAGTTCCTGAACTGAGCTCTCCTGTCTACGCGTCTCCGGCCTCATGGAGGAAACGCTCTGGATATCTTTGGACGCAATGCTCCAGACATCCGCACTGTGCGTATGGCACAGAGCCGCCCTAGCCCGGCGATGGGGGAGCTGTACCACTCTGGTGGGCAGACTCATGAAGGGGTTTAGTAGCCTGCATTCGTGTTAGCTCAGAACACACTGAAGGAGTTGGAAGCCCTTGGGCGGATGTTTGTAATGAACATGGCCTCCGGTGGCAGAGTGGTGGACTTCGAAAGCAAACAGGAAACTCGGTGGCGGAGAGAGAAAGCCCGGGGGCGGAAAGAGGAAGCTCAGTGATGAGGAGAGGAAGCTCGGTGAAGCCCAGTGGCAGAGAAGAAGGTCAGTGACGAAGAGACAAAGCTCGGTGGTGGAGACAAGAAGAATTAGAAAGAGTGAATCGAGAGATAGGAGCCCAAAACAGGAACTTTGGTAACGAGGGGCGAAGCTGTGTTGGGAGCGAGGGCGAAAGCGCGCGTTGGGTCCGTGCATTGCCAGGCTCCAGCGCGGTGCAAACGCTGTACGTAAGCGCACAGTCGGATCAGTGAGAAGGTCTTCACGGTTCTATGGCCGTCGTTTGACTGAGCGAGCTATGGAAAGGAAGAAGCTGGCGCAGCATGTTGTCGAATGAGGTAGTGCTGACGGCGAAGGCAAAAAAAGGCTTTTTGGACATCCCTCTTTCACTGAAACACCAAACCAACAAAAAAGGGCGATGGCAAGGACCAAACACTTGCCAGAATTTATACCGATTTGTGGGCACTTTGGAATTTTGGACGACGCACAAACCGCGCAAAGTGATCGGTCCTCAATAACTAGCAAATTAAGGAGCAATGACCGGCTGATCGTCCTCTGCAGGTCAAGCTCGGTGTGTTGCAAATTCGGCGAGAACCAATAATCATAGGTGTGCGATGAATGCACATTACTAGAAAGTGTGATAGGCAATCACAACGCCGCGTGCTCAAGCAAGCATCGAAGTCCTCCTCTATGAAAGCTAACCGGCATATTACTTAATCACTATTTTGGCTGGACGCACGATCCTGAGCTCTTGTGCCACCGTATTGATACATTTGGCTGTGTCTGTTTGTCGATGAATTTATGCGTCCCATTCCCGCGGCACAGGTTAGGCTTACACTACCTCGACTCCAGCTATCACTTCACCCGCGAAGTTGGCCGTGACCCTGGTCTCGCGTTTCACTGCGATCAAAGTTTAGGAGCTAGCAAGAGCTTGATTGCTGATTCAGCCAGGCTATAGCCATACAGTCTTGTCCGTTTACCTCCACTCCCCACAGCTATTCTTGACTTGGACAAGTGCGCAACTCCGTTTGAATTATGGTACTCCCTCTGACTTCGTTTAGTATCTGGCCAGAGGATAGCTATATCGAAGTCGCAGCGTCACAGAGGCGCCGCACCAAGGAGATTCGGATGGAGGTTGGCAATGCGGTAGAGGTCTTGAACCGTGCAGCTCTCAGCATCAATATGATGGTGAGCGAGAACAAGCGCCTTCTGAACAGCTTACAAGGTGATGGACATGTGGACTCTCCTGTTCACTACAGCCAGTAGCAGATCGGTGACGATGGCTTAGCGGCTGCGGTTCGCAAACTTTTCCCCGCCAGAAACTTTCATCAAAGTCATCGCCACTTTGTAGTGGAAACTCGATCAGGCTAGGAACATGTTCAACTACGTCGTCATCTACGAAACAACCAAGCTTCTTGTCGAGATAAAGATGACGTTCCATCGCTGTGTCAATACTCTCAGCAGCATAGCCAAAGGACTCATCCCCGACCCCGACTCCCTTGCCATCAAAATTGAACATAGCAAAGCAAAATCAGACAACGATTACATGAGCACAAAACGTGTACTTCTTGACTCAAGAGCTGCATGGAACGAATCTCGAGCTGTAGTGAAGGAGTTGCAGCAGATACTGGATGCATCGATGTCGAGCGTCCTGGACCGCTATGAGAATCAGGCCAAGGTCTGGGACATCGAAAACAATTTGTTCGACCATAAAACGCTAAACGAGTACCAACTTGAATTCAGAGCTGATCGTTGGGCCCTTCTATGCGCCATGTTCGAGAAGACTATGGAGAGAACCAATCAGAGCATGTTGGACCAGCACAGCTTCGAAGTAACGATGAGAAAAATCAGAGCTCTCATGATCTACGACACTACAAGGCACTTGAGTTCTATCTTCCGGACGATCGAAGATGTCACCCGGAATCTACGGGCAATGGTAATGAAGCGCTAGCAAGCCACGAACTCTGATGGTTCAGACATTTTGCGATTCTGAATGACGTGTGCTTGTAGTTCTCTTGTCACGCGCATACCTCGAATATCGCGTGCCTGTATCTTCTTTTTAGAAATTGGACCGACTATTAAAGACACAGCTATGAGTACTCTGGATCACAGGACATTAGCACAAGTAGATGCACCAAGGCCATCTCACTGGGGTGACAGGATTCTTCAGACACTTCGATAAGTCAGCAACTCCAGTATCCATCGTAGATTACAGAAAACCTCCTGCACATAGTTTCTTAAGAGATCGAATACCTTGTACATGATTTTAGTTCAAACTCTACAAGTGGTTTTTTAAGGCACAGAATAACTATCTTCCAAATAGCTTTTGTGTGAATTAGCTCACTTGATTACTCGATGCGTCTTTTCACAACAGACTGGGGTTATGATGGAGAGGGGACAGATATTTTGAGTTCGTTTTACTCCATTTCAGTGGGATGACAGACGATCGACTCATCACGATGCTCAAGCAGAATAAGATGACATGTGACATTATTTGAATTGTCTACGAGTGTTAGGTTCAGGTGCGACTCCTAGAGATACTAAATGTTAGAGAAAAAAGTACGCAGGATTTCTTTACATAGAGAAGTTTTCTGATTCATGACAAGCCAAAGTCTTAGGCGTATCCCCGTGCTGCTCGCAAAGTTGTAAGACGGCAGCATTGGTACATATCTTCCGTTCAGAACCCTACGCAGACCAGTCATTTCGGTTTTAAGAGGCTCTCGGTATTGACGATTTGTACATCGTCGTTGCCAGAGAGGTCCATCGGTTTGAAGGGAGTCTTGTCGCCTGTCCTGCGAATGGAATCATTGACTTTCGCCAGTGGGGCAAGTTTCTTCGAGCCCCAGTCGAGAACAACACTTGTCCAACGTGCAAATTTCTCTCTGTTGTCAGCCGTGATGCGATCGAAAGTGCGCTGCGTCTTCGTCAGTAGTTGTACTATTGAACGGGCAACATGCTGTATAATGGCAATCCTTTAGGCGTCGCCCAAGATGCGCTGCAGCTTGTCTGTGTTTCCGCCGCTACAAGAATCTTTCTCCATCAGTTCCTTTACGGCCGTCTCCAGTCGGAGCTTTGTCCACTCCCGACTCAGCGACAGCAGCATCCTCTGCCGCTATGCTCTCACCAGAGTAACAAAATTCTCGAGACACTTGAATAAGTCAGCAACCCCATTCACACAAATAGTCTCTACAATACCTCCTGCACTGATTTTACTCAAGCTCTACACTTGCGGTGTGTGATTTAGTTGCGAGTTGCGAGCTGAGGGTTTGAGTGGCTCTCAAGTTGCAGAAAAAGTGAGCGGTAAGCGACTAGGTAGCCCTATCGATTGGGCCAAAGATTCATGGAAGTAGTTACTCCATTGACCTATTGGCTTAACTTAGAGGTGTGGAGGTATTTGGTGTATTACTTGATATTGTAATCCCACGAGGTTAAGCCTGGAGATATTCAAGGCAATCTTGTTATTGTCTATTTTCTCTGCAACACAAGAGAATAGCTTTCCAATAAAGTTAGACAAGAATAACAAAGTACCGGACTCAAGTGAAAGGCGCCGTTTGCTGTATTGGTGCACGTACCAACTGGTTCAATCACAACAAGTGCTACGCATCTACTCACTGATCGCAACCTAGATCCAACACCCTCCCGTATATAAAAAATTCACTTAGTTCACACCGATAACATGGTGGTAACGGTTGGAAAGCTCAAAGAACCAGACCCCCTCCTGGATTAGACTTCCGTCCTCCTATCATCCTCAGAACGCCTATACGTCCAACACCAGAGGGGTGGTTTGCTGATTGGAGAACACCAAGCAGTAGCAATGTCGCAAAGCCTACCTCTGCAGCAACACCCAGTACCGGTGACGCTGATAAAGCCAGAGACGCGCAAATCCACCAAGCCCTCGTGCTCATGAACAAAGGGCATCAGAAGCTGTCCGACACACAATCGAGTCCAGACTTGAGTGACGAGCCTCTACAAAGCATGCGCGATACCTACAGCCCGAAGCGTTACCAAAGACAATATATACACACGCTGAGAGAAAGTTACGAGCAAGGGGACAGAGGCATGCTTCTTGCAGCGCAATCTGGACTAGGCAAGACGTCATTGTGTCTTGGTATGTTATGTTTAGCGATATTGTGGTAGAATTTTCAGACCCTTCTGAAGGCCTCCTGGCTTCACTTCCGAAAATCCCAGACAGTCCACACATAATCGTTGTTCACTTGAGGGTTCCGTCTAACTGGAGAACGGAGATCGAAAACTGCATGGACCCAGTACCTAGAATCTGCATTTATTGTAAGTAGGCACAGTCGATCGTTCAGCCTCACACGTTTGACCAGATACACAGACCACAATCCACAGCTCGGTACTCATACGAACTACGAGGCCACGGACCTTGAGATGAACTTTGATATCGTTCTAGTGACTTACGAAAGGGTCCTCCACGACTACGAAGTACTGTCAGAAGTGCGTGCAAGCTTCGAGAAACAATACCTGGACCAAGAATCGAGCGAGTGTCTGGTGCGTCGTAAGTGTACGCTTGCAGTAATGTCGCGGCATGTTGCTATCTTCGACGAAGCACATCGGATGTGCAACTCTGAAACCCAGACCTTTGCTGCCATGGATAGTCTGAGCACGAAGTACAGGCTTCCGATTACTGGGACACCGTTCCAGAACGAGCGCTCCGACATCCAGTCGATGTTCAAGTTTCTCGGAGTTCAGCCTTGGTGCGACAAACAACTGTTCGAGCGGGTAAGTCTCCATCACCTTGTCATGAGCATTCACACTAACATGTATAGTATTACATATTGAAGAACAGGAGCGACAATGCTGGTGGGATCTTCAATGACCAGCTCAACGCGATACTTGCATGGTCTTTGAGGGCCTTCACTATCCGTCTTGACCCAATTGATACATTCGACGACGAGCCGATTGCGCAATTTACCGACAGTTTTCACGGTTTTTCTCGAATCATTGAATGCGGTCAGAAGCAACTCAAAGTCATGGATGCTTTCAAGAGTTGGTCTCTTGCTGAATTCCGGGAAACTGTAAGTAAAGACATCAATGCTCTTGAGTTGTAGTTTGGCAGCGATATTCTAAAGTCATAACAGCTTCAAAGTGCAAACTCTCAGCGGCTTGCAGAGGCTCTTTATCCAGAGCTATACGCAGAAGCGAGGGAAGGATAGAACTACAAGGTGTTAACAAGCCCTGACGAGTTTGGGTTCGGCGAAGTTCTTGAGACAAGGTGGACGAAAAAGAATGGGGGCAGGCCCTGTACAAAAGCTCTCCAGTACTAGTAGCAGCTTGGGCTAGCAGCAGGTGGAAATCAGATAGACTTTGCATAACCATTTGATATTGGCAAGCACGTAGAATCTTGACATTTTCTCACCGAGGGAGCTGCACAGTGACGTGGTGCATATTGAGTCGAACACACATAATTATTCACAGATGATCTAGATGATACGAACATGTCGATGGCTGCTTGTAAGATCCAGCGCTGTCAAAGCTGTAAAGCCAAATATAAAATTGATGCGTCAATGGACAAAGATAATGTAGGAGGTATTCCATAGCTTTCAAACCTACGTGTAGAGTTTGGACAAGAATTATGTAGAAGGTATTTGGTGTCTCAAGAAACTTAGTGTGGAGTTTCAACAAAACTCATGCAGTAGGTGCTCTATAAATTGCAATATTATAGAGATTGCTTATTCTGATGGGATTGCTGACTTGCTGTAGTGTCTTGAGAGTTTCATCACTCTGGTGTGACCAAGTGTCATCAATGCTGGTGACAGCGATGTCAGGGTACGCAGCGAACTGTTACTTGGTATCATCATCTAGATGCCAGTGCTTAGAATTTGAGCTGATCGGTGTTTTTTATTCAACCAAACACACAGTCGGATTAGAACTGACAATTGCTAGTATAGAACAATGAAGAACCCACTGCCCCATCTTGACAAAAGAGGGACTGCATGCAGCATAGCCGCAAAGCGAAAAAGTCTTCTCTGATGAGCACAACAGACTATCACCACAGTTCCGAGCAACCAGTTCGTTTCTGTCCATCATGGTGGTTTGGGTTGCATGCGCAAAACAACGAGCATGAACAGCGATGGCCAATGTCTGTTTCAATCGGCAAAAGCTAATGATACTCCAACGCTTCCCGGTACTGCGACATACCACTGCAACCAAGAACCGCATCTCACTCCCCATGCGGAATCTATATACACTACACTCCCACAGTCCGACGCTCCACGAATCCATTAATCCGCGACTCTGCCTGCGCACGCCCATACTCTACCATGAGTCATTCTCAACCTCCACCCTCCAGCTCCTGACTCGCCGCGCACTCGCCCAAGCTCCACGGCGTCTCATCCCCAGGCGCCACGCGAGAAACGACAAGTGTTCGAGAACACAGGCTAGCGAGCATGGCCCGGCAGCGGTTCAGGCCTCGAGAGTTTGTCATCGGCAGCTGTGCGCAGCGGGGCCCTGGCCTGTTTACGTGCGGCGTTCATGCGCGTCGAGACATGGAGAAGGCACGCGGCGGGGACGGCGGGTACGATGAGTGGGTTCTGAGCTGGTAGATCTGGAGATGGAGTGGAGTCACTAGTTGGTAGGCAGACCAGATGCGCGTTTGGTTCCCCGGCTTTGGTGCCCCGTCTCGCATCCACTGCTGTACATGTACCTGCATGCCTACATCGCCCTCCCTCCCTCCATTGCATCCACCTTGAGCGCGCAAAACACCAAGGCACCGCCCAGGGATACCCCCTGTCGCGCACCCCCGCGCTCGCCGCTCTCCGTTTCGCACCGACGCTCAACCCCACGACGCCTCGCTACGTGAGACGCTGACATCGGCTGGACGGTGCGCACCGGCTACCGCATCCGACCGCGGTGCTGCGCGCCGGTTCTGCCTAGACAGAGCCGCACCTGCGAGCCGTGACACTGGGCGCAGCGTTCCGAAACAGCGGACAGGGAGGTGCAAAGTTTGGAGACGTTTTTTTTTCTGGGCGAGATTCCAAATCCCGTTGCCGGTGCATGGCATTGCCGTCTGTCACGCGGCGATTCACCGAGCGTGTGCACGTTGTACCCAGCTGTGTCCGAGAATATGTGTTTGAATTATATGTTACTAGAAACGGACCCTCTATCGCCATCCCCTGCATGCGAATCGTCAAACATCAGCCTCGGGCATGGCGTGGTCATTGGCCCACTGCTTGATGTGGTCGAAGTTGCGGCACACGTGGTGGCTCTCGTAGTTTGGCCAGTAGCCCTCCTTGCCGGGCTGCTTGTGGAAGGTGAAGACGTTGACGTCGGACAGACACATGAGGTTCATGCGCAGGATCTCGATGCAGTGGTCTGGGTGGGCTGTTAGCGTGCGGTCTGTACACATCAACGACGACAAACGTACCGAGATGGGCCCGCACTTTCTCGGGCTTGTCGTTGGTGTCGCTCCACCACAGCTTGGTGTAGTAGTCGGGGTACGTCGACATGCGCAGCAGGTTCAGGCAGTGCAGCTGGTGGAACACCTCCAGGCCGACACGGTAGCCGGTCTCGCCCGTCTTGGGGTCTGTGACCTGCATGGCGTCGTCGGGCATCTGGAGCTTGGGGAAGTCGGCCTTGGAGACCATCTGGTCGGGGACTGTGCGGTGTGAGCTTGGTCGGATGGATAGTGAAGGGGCACCCACGGTACGCCACGTCCATCCACGCATTCTCGACATCATCGGTGATGCCCACGTACTTTGATGAGTTGAGGGGGTTGGGCAGCTCAAACTTGACTTGCGAGTACTCAATCTCGTGCATGGCGGGCGCTGCGGCGAGTTAGTGTTTGCCCGCACTGCGACATGACGACACCATCACAC
This sequence comes from Neoascochyta sp. HWLR27, assembly GCA_019775935.1. Taxonomy (NCBI): domain Eukaryota; kingdom Fungi; phylum Ascomycota; class Dothideomycetes; order Pleosporales; family Didymellaceae; genus Neoascochyta; species Neoascochyta sp. HWLR27. The sequence continues at coordinate 112,774 of WODD01000131.1, read as the reverse complement.
ATACAGAAGATGCCAAACTGGTCCATCAGCTTCGCCGCCGAATGCCCCGAGCTGTCTTTCTGCGACATGACGGTGCATATCAGGGACAGCATCGACAGTGTGAAGATGAAGAGGTTGGCGAGGGTGAGCCACACGTAGTTGCGCCGCCTGTCGCCATCCTTCTTGGTGTACTGGCTATTGAGGAGGGCGGCATTTTCGTAGTCGTCTGACGACGAGTCGGTGTTGTGCTTTTCCATGGTGGGTGGTATTAGGAGTAGTTGAGTGATTAGGCGGATAGGTGGGAGGTCGACCTGCGATGCGGAGATGTGGAGAAGAGGCGATCAACGCTGAAGAACGGAAGCAGAAAGACGGAGGCACAAACAGCAGATGCCTGGGTGTCTCTCAAGTCAATAATGCCGCGGCTGTCAAGAAGAAAGCATCGCGTCGGGCGTGCAGAAACAAAAGGGGCAGGGTCAGGCATCCGGATATTTACTGAGGCATCAACAACCTGGCTGCGACAGGCGGCAAGATGCGACAAGCCTTTGACAAGCCTTCTGCGACGACGGGAGCGGAGCGCGTCTCAGAATGTCGTTGGTCAGTGGGCGGTTTGGGTTTCGGAACAGGCGCTAGGCCAAGACGTCCGTCTCACACACCCCGTCACCACCGTTTCATCTTGGCGGTTCGCCATCGTTTACTCCCGCTTGACACATTTCTCGTCGGGAGCAGCGTGTTCCTGGGCCGTGTTGGCCTCGTGCTGGTCTGCGTCCGGACCTCGTGGGCCTGCGTCCGGACCTCGTCTCGACCTGCATGTCGACTACCGCTTGTCGACTGCCGCGTGCCGGCTTGTCGACGTCTCGCGCTCGGCCCACCTCGTCGAGCGGGCTGTCAGGGCCAAGTGGACTGGCTGTATGGGAATCTTGCATGTCCGGGAATAGAGTGACGGCTGCTCGCAATGACGTGCCACACCGGCGGGTCGAGATGAATGCGCCCCCGTCGTTGGCTGAGGCCGTCCCCATGTTGCATCTCGTCCGCGATGCCCGCGTCTGCATGACCCCATTCGGTAAGTGTCGTTAGAACGCGTATGTGCCATGTATGGCATGGGTGTAGTATGCTCCATGGTCAATGCGAGGATGTCTCAGGCCCAGACCGGGCAACAACGACAGGCACTGGCCGCCGCCGCCTCTTTATATCCATTATAAAGCGTGAGCAGGTTCCAGAGGAAAAGAGTATCATACGTTGAACGTGCTCATTCCTTCTCACCACCTCTTGGCCTGTTTCATCTGTTCTCATCTGCTGGCAGAACACTACTTTCTCTAAACTTTTAGTTCAGCCCTATCAATCTTTCAACATGAAGTTCACTGCCCTTACCCTTTTGGCTCTTGGTGCCTCCACCAGCGCCTATGTTGTGCCCAACACCGCAGCGGAGAACGCCGTCGAGGCCCGCATGGTCGTAAGTTTAGGTGCAGCCAGATGCCATGCCTGTGCTAACTCTTCAAAGGGAAGCGGCCACGTCCGCCCTGAGAGCCTAGTTGCTGCCCTCTCGTCCCGTGACCCCCACCACAAGGGCCGCGGTGGCAAGAAGAACGCCCGCACTGTTGAGGTTGAGGCCCGCGAGCCCCACCACAAGGGTCGTGGCGGCAAGAAGAACGCCCGCGATGTCGAGGAGGAGGACGAGGTTGTCGACCCTGCTCACTGGGCCGACATCGAGGCCCGCGAGCCCCACCACAAGGGTCGTGGCGGCAAGAAGAACGCCCGCGACACCGACATTGACGAATTCGGTGAGGAGGTTGACGAGGCCCACTGGGCCGACCTTCACACTCGTGACCCTCACCACAAGGGCCGCGGCGGCAAGAAGAACGCCCGTGAGGCCTTTGTCCCCATCGGCAAGACCGGCAAGAAGACCGGCCGCGATGTTGAGGAGGTTGCCGACATCGAGGCCCGCGAGCCTCACCACAAGGGCCGCGGCGGCAAGAAGAACGCCCGCGATGTTGAGGTCGAGGCCCGCGAGCCTCATCACAAGGGCCGCGGCGGCAAGAAGAACGCCCGCGATGTTGAGGTCGAGGCTCGTGAGCCCCACCACAAGGGTCGCGGTGGCAAGAAGAACGCTCGCGACACTGATATCGATGAGTTTGGCGA
>WODD01000131.1:93536-110450 GCA_019775935.1 Neoascochyta sp. HWLR27 | reverse complement strand
CACACCCGCGAGCCCCACCACAAGGGTCGTGGCGGCAAGAAGAACGCCCGCGACACTGACATCGATGAGTTCGGTGAGGAGGTCGACGAGGCTCACTGGGCTGACCTCCACACCCGCGAGCCCCACCACAAGGGTCGTGGCGGCAAGAAAAACGCCCGTGATGTCGAGATCGAGGCTCGTGAGCCCCACCACAAGGGCCGTGGCGGCAGGAACGGTAACTAAAGCATTATTTTAATGTGAGGTCCGAAAGGGTCGAGGTCGCTTGTACTGGTACGGCGATGGGTGGAATTGGTCTCGTGGGACTGGGTCAGAACTGTCCGTTTAGAAATTGTAGCTTTTGTATCTTCTTTGTTAATTCAGGCCTAAATGTGTAAATACCACCTCATCACTCAGCTTGTGTATTCAAACTCACCGGAGGAAGTCGCCATCCCGTGAAGTGACCTGCCAAGGTAGAAAACGTAGAAGTCAGTCAAAACAAGATGAGAACCGACAAACAAGGCAACAAGGTGATTGAATCTATACAGGCTCTTCGTACACACATCAGAAGATAGTCTACAAACTTAGGTCACTCACGCTCAACTGCCGAGCTCAGAATATGCCAACTCCAGCAATGCAACAGCTACCCAAGTTACTTGTTAGCGACCACCCGCGCCTAGCCGGCATGCTCGACAATCTCGCTGACGACCTTGCCGTTCTGAATATAGCTCCGGATCTGCTCGGGGAGCGGGTTCTCGGAGTAGTCGTCCTCGTTGGGGACGTTGATGTTGATGCTCGAGCACTTGCTGGTGAAGATCTCAGAGTTGAGCGACTCTTTCGAGAGGTAGATGGAAGCGCCGTCGACCTGATCCAGCAGGATGGTGGGCAGCGTACCAAGTACCTGCAGGGCGAAGTTGGGGCACTTGATGACATCGACGGCGCCGACCATGGAGTCGATGATGAGCGATGTGCGGGACGAGTTGTCCAGGGACAGGGCGTTTGCCTTGCCGTTAATGCGGATAGTCGTGTTCTTGCAACGGGAGATGAGGATGGAGTGGTTGATCTCGGCATCGATCTCGATTGTCTCGGCGGGGCTGTCGAAGTTGTCCTGGTCATGGTTAGCGGAGGCGGTATGGCATGTACGCAGATTGGGGCACCCACAATGATCCACTTGCTACCGTCAAGCTCCTTCTTCGGCGGCTTCTTAGTCCGCATACCGTCGGGCTTGCGTGGGGGTGCTGGGCTCTTGCCTCGCAGGGACCCGGTGCTGTCGCTTCGTGCGGGGACAACGGCGTTTGCTCGCAGCGATGGGTTCTTGTGTGTCATCTGGCTAGTGTCGACCTTCTTGAGCCCCTTTGTGACGTCGGCGCCCCTGTTAAGTTCGTCGAAGACGGCGCCCATGTCTGCAGGTGCCTTCTTGGCTGCAGGCGCCGCGCCAGGAGGTGGAGGAGGACCGGGTGGTGGGGGAGGACCAGGTGGCGGTGGAATGCCTCCCGCGGGCGGCGGTGGAGGTGGGGGAATGCCCGAGGCCGAAGGCGCTGAGGCGCCCGACAGCTGCTGGGCAGCCTCCTTTGCGTCGATGCCGTTGGTGTTCCAGGCGACGCCGCTGGGGTGGTGTTTCTTGGCGTACTCGGACAGGGCCTTGAACAGCTTGTAGTAAGTCTGGACCCACTCGACATTGGTCTTGTCGGAGCTCTCGCGGTGCTCCTTAAGCACCTTGTTGCCGTACATCTGGGCGCCGCCGAACAGCTCGTTGATGTGCTCGTGGGGCTTGGGGCCGCCGGGGCTGATGGCGACCCAGCCAAGCGAGCCGACGCCGTCGGCGACCATGGAGAGGGCGTCTTTGAGGGCGGGGTCGCGGTTGGTCTGGCGGAACTCGTCCGTCTTCTCCATGTTGGCCTGCAGGCCCTTGAGGAATTCCATGATGGTGCGGTCGTCGGGCTTCTTGGCCTTGTTGGCGATGCAGAGGAACTGGCGCTGGGCGGCAAAGGCGGCCTCGACGGCCTTGGACTGGCCCTCGATGATGGGGCCCAGCTTGCTGCTCAGGGCGAGCCATGTCTTGAGCTCCGTGTTGGCGAGGTCGTCGAAGGCGGCAATCGAGGGGGGCAGGCTCTCGACGGCGGCGGTGGCGGCGGCGGACGCGGCGGCGGCAGGCATGGGGGGTGCACCGGCGATGGCCATGGTGGGCGCGGCGGCGGGGGCAGAGCCATCAGCGGCAAACGACGACGAGGCAATGTCTTCGAGGCGCGAGGTGGCTGCTTCGAGCCTGCGGATGATTGCCGTCAGCATGTGGTCTGGCGTGTGGTTCTGGCTCTGGCTCTGCACGGCGACGGGGCGCGGGCTGAGGTTGAGGGGGGCCGTCTCGGTCATGGTGTGGGAGCAGAAGCAGATGCAGAGGCAGAGGCGAGGCAGAGGAGAGGCACGCACCGCTTGATGAGGGTAGTCAAGCTGTTCATGTTGTTCTGGGCCATGGCGGCTGCGGGGATCGGGCTCTGGCTCTGTACCACGGACAGGGACGCGGCTAAGGCGAGTGACGGCCGGCTGCAGGGTGCGTCGTGTCTTGGACGTGCCGATCGACGGTGGCGGGGGGAGATGAGGAGCCGGGCTGGGCTACGTGGGTGGCAGGGTGTGAGAGATTGTATGTGTGTGTGTGTATGCAGTTGGCAACGAGTGGGAGAGGTTGGACGAGGTGGTTCCTTGTGACAAGGCTCCCTGACGCGATCGGCACGGTACACTCGGGGCCCACGCTAACCCGCCAAGACGAGCCTCACCCATTCTCGCCCGCGGGGGTCCCACACAAGCAGCAGCAGAAGAAGAAGAAGCAGAAGAAGAAGAAGAAGAAGAAGCAGAAGCAGACGCAGGCGCAGGCGCAGAAGACCTATACACCACACCACACTACGTCACGGCGAGACCCTGTTGCAGCCCCCTCACTGCCCCATTTCAACTCGGCCATCGTCATCGCATCCAAGACATCCAAGACATCCAAGACAGCCTCTCAGATTGGAGAAGAAGCGGGTGGTAAGTCATCAGCTCTGTGCATCGTGTTGAAAACACATATATCGAGGTAGTTGTTTAGTCAACAACCGACTACAACACCCTATCACATGCCCAACATGCATGGAGCCTCTCAATACAGAAATGGATATCAGAATCCTGCTGATCATCAACGACACGTAAAGATCCTCCAGAAAATGAGCCACCACCATGCCGACCAAATACACTTCTGCACCCTAGGCATGTTCATCATTGGTATGCTGCGCCTACCCGTCCTTGGCTGTGCTCGCTCATCCCCCGCTAGATGACATCGAGTACCCGCCTCCCAAGCCACCGATGAAAGACGTAGTGGGAGGCGCTGGCTCGTACTCTGCACTCGGCGCCCGCATCTTCTCGCCCCAACCCCTCTCCCGCAACATCGGCTGGATTGTCGACTGCGGCTCCGACTTTCCGCTCGAGCTGCGGAAAGCTATTGCGCACTGGGACTCGGGCGCGTTGGTCCGCGAGACACCTGACCGCCTGACCACGCGCGGATGGAACGGCTATGGCGAGAACGAACATCGAGGTATGTATGCAAATTTGGTGGTTTTCTTTCTTCTATCGTCGGCTGCTGACGTCGGGAGCCTTCCGGTACATGACCCCGAAACTGCGGCTCGACCACAATGACCTCAAAGACACCCCCTTGCTGTGGTCCAGGTCTTTCCATCTCATCTGCTCGCCGTTGCGCTGCATCGAACTGGTTCAGAACATCCTGGCGCTGCGCGGTCAATCTGGCCGAGGTGAAAACCAGCCCCTGTTCATCTGGGAGCCGGTCCCCGATCTCTGCGTTGCTGCCGAATACGCCAATTGCTTGGAGGCGTTAAAGTACGTCGACGTCGTTAGCCCCAACAACAGCGAGCTGGGCGGCTTCTTTGGCCACAAGACGGACGGGCCGGACCACGTCGACCACCGTCTGCTCGAGTCGCTGTGCAGTCAGCTGCTCGAGAGTGGCATTGGGCGAAATGCAAAGGGAGGCATCGTCGTTCGCTGCGGCAAAGACGGGTGTCTGGTCGCAAACCAGCATCAGTCCAAGTGGCTGCCTGCATTCCACCAGTCGCCAGAAAAGGTCGTCGACCCCACCGGCGGGGGCAATGGGTTCCTGGGCGGATTAGCAATTGGGCTGGTACGGGGCGGCATGCTCGAGGAGGCTGCAGCGCGGGGGTCCGTGTCAGCGAGTTTTGCGATTGAGCAGGTGGGGATGCCAGTGCTGGCTCACGACACGAATGGCGAGACGTGGAACGGGGTGCGCGTGGAAGACCGAGTGTTTGAATTTCAGCAGCGGCTGGCGACCTATGTACAACCCTAGCCTCAGTTGACGCCCTACTGCCCCTGCTCCTTGAGTTTCCGCTCGTGCTCGACAATCTGCCTGCTCCAGCTGTGCGTGGGGTCAGTTGCGGGCGCTGTTGGGGGCGCGTGTGCATGTGCATGACGTACTATCTGCTGGGGAAGAAGCGGCCCTGCTCGGGCATCTTGTCGCGGTACTCGCGCTCGGCGCTGAGCATCCAGGCCATGCCGACGATGCTGGTGAGGACCAGGCCCACGACGGCCGTGTTGCCCTTCCAGTTGTTGGGCTGCGCGTACCAACCTCCGGCCGGCGACCAGACGTGCTTGGGGTATCTGGGGGAGGGCGTCAGCGGGGGCAATTGGGGAGCGCAGGGCGGGCATTGGGGCGGGGTATTCACGGGATCTTTCCTCCGCCGCCCATTGTGAAGAGTCGTCGTGGGGGGTAGTGGGAGTAGGGGAGTGGGAGTGGAAGTGGGAGCTGCAGTGAGTGAAGTCGGCGCTGTGGACGGAGGACCGATGCATGCGCAGAGTGGCTGAGTCAGCAGAAAACTCGCAGCCCGCCATCACGGGCGTCCATCAACCACGGCGGCGACGACTTTTGACTTTCTCGCCCGCCGCGTCTTGTCCCCCCCGCCCGTCCGCCCCCGTCGTCCCCAATCCCATCTCATGCAGCGGATTCCCTTCTCGCGCTGCGCCTCGCAGTGCCTGCGCGCGGCCCAGCGCCCGACATGGACAACACGGCCAGCCCACGCGACCCCAGCACGCCTCCTCTCGACGGCGACGGCGACGGCCGATGACCTCTCTACTCCCCCCGACGCCATACCGTCAGCCTCGCCAGCCTCGCCCGCCCAGGCTGCCCTCGCTGCCGCTGCCGATGCGAACCGCCCGACGGCCAAGAAGCGACAGCCCCGTGGAGTGCCGCCCCTCGTAGCGCTGCCCTCCCCACACCCACACCAGGCCGACCGCTCCGTCAAGCTGTCGGCCCTGCGCAGCCGCCTCTCGCTCCCACCGCGCTTTCCTCTGCGCACCCTCGCCCGTACCCTCGTCCACCCCTCGGCCGACGCCGACGCCCACTTCAACAACGCCTCGCTGTCCATCCTCGGCCGCCATCTGCTCGCAAACTACACGACCGAATGGCTGCTGTGTAACTACCCCCGCCTGCCCATGCCCGTCACCTTTGCCGCCGCCGACGCCTACGTCGGCTCAAAGGCCCTCGCCATCATGGCCAGCGAGTGGGGCATCGAGGCCGCCGCGGCCCCCGGCGGCGAGGTCGACCCGGCCCTCCTCCAGTTCAAGCGCATCCGCTCCGGCGACCAGCTGCCCGCTGCCCTGCGCACAGAGCCCCCCTGGAAGTGGAACGTCACCACGACCAAGAAGATCATGGCCACGGACGAGTTTGGCTCCACACGGGCCCCCGCCGCCGCCCACGCCCTCAAGGCCAGCCCCGTGCCCATGGAGGAGGCTGCCCAGTCGTTTGTCCGCGCCCTCATCGGCGCCGTGCACCTCCATCTCGGCCCCCACGCCGCCCAGCGCTTCTTCCGCGACCACTTCCTCAGCCGCCACCTCGACATGAGCACTCTCTTCGACTTCCGCACCCCGACCCGCGACCTCTCGAGGCTGTGTTCGCGCGAGGGCTTTGAGCCGCCCGTGGCCCGCCTCATCTCCGAGACGGGTCGTCTCAGCAGACACCCCGTCTTCGTTGTGGGCGTGTACAGCGGCAAGGACAAGCTGGGCGAGGGCGCCGCGCCGTCGCTCGACGAGGCCCGCACGCGCGCTGCCGCGGCCGCGCTCAAGGCGTGGTACCTGTACCGCCCCATCGACGTGACACTGCCCAGCAGCACCGTCAACCGGCTGTCGAGCACACCCGAGTGGCGGCCAAACATGATCGACTGCGGCGAGGTGATTGTGTAGAATACAGCACGGCGAAAAACCACACTTTGGCGTTCTTGCGGGTTGCATCTGGCTTGGATGGATGCAGGACATGGCAGTATTTCTTTCTTCACGTGTACACTTTAAGAGACGGACGAGCAGGGCGATGAGAGCAGAGGAGAGCAAAGACAAGCGAAGCTCCTCGGAGCAACAACGAAAGATGGAGAGCAAGCGAGGGCGGACAAGGACGCGAGAGCAGAAGATGAGCGAGGAAGAGCAGCGGCGCTGCGTCGGCTTGGACAGCGGCCGCTCTGTATCATATCACATGTGACATCATTTGTGCTCGAGTACGCATGGCAAGATGAGCGTAGATTACCAGGATGATCTGGACTGTAAAGAATACAACGACGATGCTTCTCATTGTGGCAGTAACTAGGGAGTGTGTTTGAGCGTCGTCGTCTGAAGCGTACTGGGTACTTGGTAGATGACGATGCACTAGCGCGGCCAAGCCATTGCGCCCGTCTCTCTCTCTCTCTCTCTCTTGCCTGCACACGCATATCATATCTCATCCCCTCCTGCTCCCTCTTCCGGATGGCGACTCGGCGGTTGGCGTATCGCTGAACAGAACCTCAAGATATGCTATCCACCCCCATCTCCAGGCCCAGACGCGGACGCACTGTTGTGGGGGCGCGATCTGCCATGACCCACACCAAAAGTACGGTGTGCAGGTGACACACAACATCGCGCATTCACGGAACAAGATGCCTCACAAAGAGCCCGTCCAGTCGCCCGGGCTCGCACCATGAACGAATAAACCCGCTGCATGGACGCACAACCTCGTCTTGAACCCGTGTATCTGACGCACAGTCGGGGTCCTGCAGCACACTCGAGGCCGTTGCTTGGATACCGTGATTGAGGCGTGCGGCGGACACGACCTCGGAACGGCTCGCGCGCTACACATTCGGCCTCGAGATGATCTGGCACCACTCAATGCCCGTCTAGCTGCGAACATACGCGCAGGGCGCGCGTTGCCCACAAAAGGCGACTCCCGGGCGGCCACGTTCGCGTGCATGACTGCTAACCCGCAACGGTGTCGTGCTGCCCAGATCGCATTCGCCCAGCACACCTGTCCCAAGGCCTTATATTGACACCTTCTACTAATGCAGTACAGACCGCAGGCGCGTCGCTGCCAGCACATCGGAGGCCTCTGCGCTGGTAATGGATGCAGCCTTACCGAGTTGATTTCGCCCGACACGCCCTCGAGTAGTAGGTATTACTTCTGCTGCCGGCGCGGTCTCGTGGCCAACCTTCTCGAGCCTCTCCTCGCACGTTCGCCCTCTTGCTTCGCTGACATGCTCCCTTGCTTTTTGCGCCTGCGTCTGTGTCTTGCATCTGCCTAGTTAAGCCATCACTCACTGCAAACCTGTCTTCCTTCACTTGCTTCGCTCGACAGCACATCGCCGTCGTGAGCTGCAGACATGCAGCACGCATCAAACTCGCCATGGCGTATGCCCGCGTCCGACTACTCAAAGCCTCAGTACAGTCTGCAGCACACCATATCCATGGTCAACCTCCATGAAGAACCAACATGGTACACTAGCCGCGGCCCGTCGTCTCCAACCGCCTCGTCCGTCTCGTCCTGCACCAGCCGCAGCGCAACACCGACAACCGTCAACAACAACCCGTGGTCCAACGTAATGACGAGCCCGAGTTCAACTTCTTCGAGTAAATCGCCCCATTCCTCGCCCCACGATAGCCCGAACCACACCCCAAAATACACAAGCCGATCTACCACTCCAACCCCACTAGCACCGCAGCCTATGCGCCCGATCAAGTCGATAGCAGGCTTCGTACCAATGTCGCCCACCTCCCCTTCTTCGGGCGAGTCGTTTCGACAGATGGAGTTCCCAGCATCACCGTTGTCATCCTTTCCAGGATCCCCGAATCCCTATCGACAGCCTGTGGCGCCGTTCACCCCCCTGGTAAACGGATTCATCAACCCCTCCGTGTTGTCTTCACAGGGCCAGTCTCTCTCCGGGTGGTTCTACGAACTCTGCCGTCGACAAGGATGGGACGCTGCTTTGGTGAAGAAGATTTGGCAATGGACATTATCCAACCCCCGCCTGGCAATCTTACTCTACTATTGCGATGACGTGGCGTCGTGGCGACAAGCATCCTTCTTCGATCTGCGCGATGAGAGCCTGCCATTCCCCGAAGAGCGCCTTCAAGGCATTGTAGCAAATGCTGGAAAGGTTGTCGAGGAACAGTGGCGAGCTACCTCGAAGGAGCTACCGTTGACGGGTGCGCACGTCGACTTCTCGGCGCGGGAAACGGCCCCATTGCAGAGCGTGGGCATCATTCGCACGTCGAGGAACTCGGAGAAGAGCGTCGATCGAGTCCGGATTCTGGGACATGCTGACAAGCATATCTTAGTACGCAAGCGGTTCATCACTGCACGTTCATCTCAGAAAGCTGCGGTCCTGGAACAGATCAACAAGTTCAAGCAGTACGACCACAAGAGTATCGCGAAGCTACTTTGCTCGTACGCCCAACCCAATCACGTCGGTATAGTCACCGAACGCGCGCAATATAGCTTGGACGACTTTCTTGCCCTTCCTGGGCCCGACTCGACGCGTTCGAAGCAGCTGATAGATTGGATGTACGATATCGCTTCAGCAGTCGAGTACTTGCACTCGCAGTCAATCTGCCACCGAAGCATTCGACCGCGCAAGATCCTCATCGATGGCCCACGCATCTTCCTTGCACCCTTCGATATCGGAACCAGCATCGACACGTTCAGCCCAACAACGGCCAATTCGCAGCGAGTCGAACAGCTGCACACTTATTTTCAGGACCAAAGTTATATTTTCGCGGCGCCAGAAGCCATTCTTTCGCGCGGGAAACGAATGGCTGATGTCTTTTCGCTCGGCTGTGTGTTCCTCTCCATCATGACCGTTGCACAGGGCCAGTCGCTGTCCATCTTCGCACAGTACCGCGCAAACAACTCGCAGGACGCTTCGTTCCACGCTCATCTCGATCGGGTCGCGAGCTGGCGCAACAGACTGCACGCAGCCACCACCTCACATCTCCGAAACGGCCTGATTGGGTCCGGAAGGAAGCTTCGCCAGCTGAAGCTCGAATCGGAATGGCTGAGCGTCATTGAGAAGATGCTGCTCCCACGGTCTAAAGAGCGGGTCAAGATGAGCGCCGTCATGGCGGCGCTGGGCTCGGGCAAGGCCACGGGCGGCCGCCGTCGCAGTCTAGATGGAGGCATCTCGGGGGGAAGTCCCCCGAATGCACCGCCGGTCGAGATGCCGTCAAGCAAGGTCAACTCCGCTTCCGAAGCTCCACGCAGACCCGAGCTGAGTGTTTTTGATGGGTTTTTCCAGCAGCAGTCGCGGCGACTCGAACCTGCGGGTGGATGGTGATGGGCAGCAGTGGAAGACCCACAGTCCAGGCGAGTAGGCAGAACCTAGTCATGGGAGATGGAGATGGTATGGATGTTTTCCACTGGGTACGAGGGAACACCCCCTTTGTGCATGTTAGATTCACTTCCCCAACTGTCCCGCATTTGCATTTCGTCACGTAGCTGAGATGGTCTTTTGATACCCCAGCGTTTTTTTGGTACATTTCTCCATACAGCGTTCAGTTTGGTAGTGGAGGTAGATTTGCGTCACGCGACTTTTCGGGATCTGGAATAGAACAACCCATCACCTTCACTGACGCGTAATCACCTTCACTGGCACGTAATCTATGGTGAGCAACTAGAAATGTCGGGTATCGCATCTATACGGCGATTCTATTACTATTGCGTTTTGCTAACACCCTCAAGCCTCGCCTCGACTACTCGCGCCCCTGGACACAAATGCCGTACCTCTCGACACCGCCCTGGTCCTTCCACCACCCAAGCCGATACAATGTCTCGCTCCCTCGCCCCTGCGCCTCGCTCTCGCTCAGCTCCAACACATTCCCATCCGCAACCAGCACCGCCCGCCCAGCAATCGAGTACGGCTCGTGCGGCAGGACCTCCTTGGTCCGCAGCAACACGCGCGCCAGGATCACCCCCGCCGCCAGGAACCCAAGCATCGCCTGCAGCGCTATCTTGGGCGCAGCGTTCTGCACCATGCGCGTGTGCGCACCCTCGTCGGCCTGCGTCAGCACGGCGGGGACCGCGCGCGATGCGCTGTCGGCGCGTCTGCGCAGCAGTTTGGTGGTGGTGGTGGTAGCGTACGACGGCGTGCTGCGCGCTGCGAGGCGCGAGGTGAGGTTGTATAGCGCAGAAGATGGTGTCCAGAGCGTGTCGGTTAGATTCATCGCCGGCGTGGGTTCGTCAAAGTCGACGCGCATGTTGCTCGATAGCGCCTGCGCCATGTAGCGCCCGTACAGCTTCTGCACCATGTGCTGCAAGGTGGTCGCGTTGGAGAGATCGGGCAGCGTGAGGTTGTGCTCTTTCGAGGCGATGTGGGCTATGGCTTGGATGAAGCGGTCGACGTCGTCGGCCGGTGTAAAGGGGTCGGATAAAGAGCCATTGGGGTTGCTGAGAGAGATGAGCAGGTTGTTTGGCGCAAACTGGAATGTTGTGCCGTCTCGCGTCGCCGTCAGGTTTTGTACCCATCTGACAGCCGAGTCGTCGGGCTGGGGAGGGTGTTCGGCGGAGACGGCCAGGTCGGGATACTCGAGAGTGACGTTTGTTTCCACGCTCTCGAGGTTCTGCCAGCAGACAATGTTGGTGACGTCGGCCTCCACGTCTAGGGTATGGATGACATCTTTATCTCGGCCGTTCGTGGTGGTGTTGAGCACGACCCTGGTCTCGTCTTTGCTCAATGCGAGGGTGCCCAGCGTGAATAGTAGACTTGGACACCCCCAGTCGGCGAGTGTAATGTTCTGCGGGTCAAGACCCTCGCCCTGACGATACTTGATCAAATCTCCACCTACCACATCCACTCCGTCGTATTTGCCGCCTCGCGTCGTATCCCAGTTCAGAATGCTACCTCTTCCAATGTGGATTTTGCTGCCTGGCTTCGTGCTGTTATCCGTAAAGAACTCTCGGTCACTGATACACTCGTTAGCAAGCAATTCTGTTGTTCTGACTAAATACAGAATCCTGAGAAGCGCAAACTTACAAAGTCACAGCACCTACAGTGCTCGTCGTGTTGAGCAGAGTCTTGGGTGGATTGGAGCACATGGACCACAGCAGATGTGATTTGGCTGCTACCGTCACCATATTGAAGATTCCACTAGGTTTGTACATCGTTTGGCGCTCTGCTTCCCATTTGGTGTCCTCCAAAGCGGGCTCGCAACGGAGTCTGGCACGTGTTGCCTCTGTTCGTAGTGACACCGTCGCGGATGACTTTGACGACGTGTCGCGAGGCTCGCTGTTCGCACTCAGTCCGCCAAATTCCGGGATGGCAAGGTCGTCAAACGCCCACTGAGGATATTCGACATTGTAGTAGGTGAGAAGGTTCATCATGGTTGCGGCTCCATGATCTTCAAAGGAAATATCGGATCCAGAAGGATCAAACTTGTCAAGCTGGAACACCGTTGTGTCCATAGTCGTTGGGAGGGTTATGTGGCTGTAGAGACCCGGTATGACGATAGACAAGAAAGAGGCGACGAAAGTTGTGACAAGGATCACGGAAAGCGCCAGATGTCGGTTGAGAAACGACAGCACAAATATGTGGGGTCCGGATTTGGTGAGGTAGTCGGCCGACAACGTGCGGGAAGCTGGCGCATTACCCTTCATGAGCGTCGCATACGGCGTTACAGCCGAGATTGTCAATTCGATGCTACCGATCATCAAAGTGATGGCCAGTGCGACAGCGGCCGGGATGTACTGTGCTAGGACGGTCGTACCAAGGTCCATGGACTTGACACCAACGAATCCTTGATTCTGATCCGAGATGTGTTGGATGCCTTCGAGTATTCCGATGATGATAAGCGCAAACGCCACAACTGTAGCTGTAAACCAAGTACGAGAGCTCGCAGGACGCCACCATCTCTGGACGGTATCTGCTCGGGTCTGGCTATCGGGTGTAGCTTCGTCTGCGACTACAATGGGTCGGCCGTTGGACGGTGCCGCGCGGACAATCGCGACTCCATCTCCCCCACGTGTTTGGTGGCTGACAAAATCCCACGACTTGAGTTGCGTGTCGACGTTGCTCGCGCCGGATGAAAAATCTGTACGCAGGGTTCTTGGGCTCGATCGCAGGGCATCTGCCACGACAAGCGTTGATCCAATAGGTGTCTTGACATGTGGTTTGCCTGGGAGAATAAAGAGCAGCACAACGCAAAGTATCGACATCGTGGCAAAGCCAGCGCAGAGGAAACCGGTGGATATAACTTTGACGTGGAGTCGTTCCCTGAAGAACGTTGCGGTCCCTTCGAGAACGTCACTGGCCGGGTTAGACATGCCAGTCATGATATTCGCGTGTAACATTTGAACAGCGCTACTTTTCAGGAGCACTTCGGCATAGGGTTTGAGCATCTCCGGATCTATCAGATCTTTGAGTGAGATGTTGGACTTGGGACCTCCTATTTCGGTTTCAATCATCTGGTAGAACGGTGGGACGGCGTCTGACAGCGTGAAGTCTACCCCACCCATACCAAGGTACAATTCAGCATAGTTGCCGAACATGTTGTCCACAGCTCTGCTGATGTCGCCAGGATGGAAGTCGGGAAGGGAAGCATCGGTCTTCTCGAGAAGGCTGTGTTTGGTGATGGTAGAATTCTGCGCGTACTCGACTCGATAGTTGTTGATAGTGTAAGACGGCTTACAAAGGAGAGCTGTAAGACTGTTGATCCATATTCCAGGCTTTTCGGAGGTCTCTGTTGGGGGCATCCCATAATTAACTACGGTAAACAAGATTCTGCTATCTAGCGTTCTGTCAAACGTCTTGTTGTAAGCAGCTTCGTTGGGACCTCCCATATGGTGCGGTTTGCTGTCGTCATAGTCGGTGTTGCAGACGTGAAGTCGCATTGTTGCCCCGTAACTCTGAGTCTGATTGTCGGTGTGCACCATGCCAGTGGGACCACTCCCCACACGCACGTTCTTTATCTGGCAAGTCGGCGTGCTGATGTTGACCAGGAAGTATGGCGCACCCAGGCTGAACCACGGCAAAAAAGCTTTCTCGATACTACCGTTCTTGATGTCGAGAGTTTCGCAATCCATGTTGACTTCCAAGCCACTCACGTTGGCCTGGTATGTCGCATCTTCAGGGAAAACGCCGACCGGCTCGAACAGCGGGAACAAAGTGCTCTCGGTTGTGCCTCGAGGGTATGACAGATTTTGGGTCCGAATGGCAAAGTTGAGAAGTGCAGGACTGGTGTCATCTTGAGTAGCGTTATATGCGCTCCCATTGAAGTGGTTGCGGGTGAACTGTACGCTTTGTTCCGTCACCAGTGTGGCCTCCAGTGCGAACAGGCCTGTCGCAAAGACAACCATGAGCAGCAAGATCAGATGACCCATGATTGTCATTGTAACAGGCCAATGGCTGTTCCTCATCGAGCGCCAGATGTTGCCGAAAATCGTACGCGAAAAGTACTCCAGCAGTACCGTCTTGTCGGCCGGTGCCGGCCCATTTGCCAACTCATGCCACGGCGTAGATTGCTTGACCTTCAGGTCAATGACGCGCCAGAACACTCGCAACAAAACAATTACTTAGGCCATGGTCAGTATAGTTCAGTCGATGCATGTTTCAGCTTTGCTCACTTGCGGTCGGTCCGTATATCCACAGATATCTCCGGGATTCATGCTCTGTCGTCAAACCACCCTTCGCCCTTGAGAAATGATACAGAACGCCAATGGTAATTGAGAAGCTAGCGAATAGGACCACTAGTCCTACCAGAAAAGATAAATGGATACAGCGGCCTCGAAGCCGGTTACCAGTTTGTGGCAATTCTTCGCCGTCGTCGTTTTGAGGGACCTGCGCATACACGCGGGCACCTTTTTTCAACTCCTCATCCTTGGTGACCTCAATGTTTGAGGAAGGTGAGACTGGCACGATCCGATCACCCCGTGGCGTGACTTCGTGGGACGGCATACCTGCAGGTGCGAGGCGCAAAAAGTAGACCAACACCTGCTGGCGTTGTCGAGTCACTTTTTTTGGCGACCAGTTCAGTTACATATAGCCTTCTGTTAATTTCCCATACCGGGGTTACAGGTGAGACTGTGTGACAGCGAATCAGAGCCGCGTGTTAGATTTCAGGCGTCCAGGTATTGCGGGTCTGTCATTCGGCCCGGCGGTGGCGAAGCTTGGGGGCTAAAATAGGCCAACGGCGTGAAGGCTGCGAGCGCGTACTATCTCCAAAGAGATCGTCTGTGGTGTCATGAGAAAAGATCTGCGCAGTCTGTGTTGATCAAGGTGTCATTGCAGCCGATATACGTTCTGCAAATTCCTTCCGGGGACGCGTCGATACGATTGTCGCACGCGCAACGACAACGGATTGAGCGTCGGGTGGACAACTGCACACGCGTTTCGTTAATGAGTAGTTGGTGACAATCACTCCTATCAATTTTGAGTAGTGTCTTGTAACTCGAGAAGTAGAGGGAGTGGAGGAGAATTGTCACGCGGTATTGTACGCTGGCCGAGCTCGTTCTACTAGAACTATGGCTGTAAAAAGGCAGCTCTCAAAATCTCTAATTAACCACATCCTAACCCGGCTTGCCAAAGTTTTCCCAATTGTCGTACGACCAGCTCTCATCCTGACTAATGGGGCCGCTCACCACCATTCGATGAATCTCGTCTTCCACGTCTCGCATAACGAGGTCAATGGCTCCCTCTGCGCCGCCGAGAGCAAACGTAGGCAGAAACTCGGTAGGCCAACGGGCCTCGGTGGACCGGAACTCCTCTATACACCAGAGGTAATTCCACAAGCCCCAGTCCGTCCCATTGAACGTATTATAGTGAATACAGTCGTTAGTACCCCGAGAAACCATGTGCGCAAATGGGCGACCCTCCATGCCATCCCCTTTCACGATGCTTTGGGTATCAACAAATTCCCCGCCCTCGTGGCTAGCAGAGATGATCATCCACTCACTCCAGGCGTTGTTACGGAACGTCTTGTGATACATGGATTGTACTTGAATAACAACGTCGATGACGCTATCACCCTCGTTCTCGCGCCACGACACTGCCAAAGGCGACCGTGCACCTTCTTCGTTGAGAGCTCGATCAATGGGAGTTCCAAGTTGCTCCCATTCTTCAGTCCACCCCGAATCAGATGTCCACTGTTTGTGACAGACGCCACTTTCATCTCGACCGAAGACATCTATCCTGTTCTCATCCGATGATGTTGCCACCACGCCAGAGCTTATGCCAGAGCCAATTCTCGTCCATGTGCTCCAGGCTGAGCCATCATAAGAGACGATCCAGACGTTGCTGTCGGAATCAACGTTCACAATGTCAACTCTTCCTTGTGCCCTCGAGATTACGGATGGACGCCTCAGAAATTGGGCATCGAACTCGAGTTCTTGCCAGTCCCCCCATTGGCCGTCTTGGAAGTGCATGTACACTGTGCGACCGCTGACAGCATCAACCGAGACTGCTGTTTGTGTCGTGTCGCTGGTAGCGACACTGATGGGCGCAACGAGAAACTGGTGACCAGAGTACTCTGTCCACACGCCTGAGTCGGTTGAACTCCACAGCGCTCCTTCGTCGCGAAGGTTCCACAGTAGCAGTCGCTCAGCTTCTCTAGCTGCGCCGATATCTTGAGGCACCACTCCAAGGGGTTTTAGAATTGGTCCGGAAGATGACGTGGGTGTTGGCTGCGAATTCGTGATCGTCGGATAGCTAGCGGTGCCTTCGCCTGTAGCAGTATCTAGTTCCCCTTGAGTCTGGCTTCCAGAAGTCCTTCACAGAATGTCAGCATGCTGGGCCTTGCTCGTTGGCGAAGTGCCGGTTTGGAACGCGACCTCTTTGTACCATAAACGGCACCAAGTACAACTCCAACCAGAACCAAGACTGCGACCGTCGCCGCCACAATCCACGTTCGTTTCTTTTTCCAAAAGCTCTTTTTCGAATATATCTCATCTACCACGACTGGCACTGGACCAGCCGCCCAAGCAGATTCCTTTCCGTAATCCATGACGCGATGGGGGTGAGACGAAGTTTGTATGTTGGTCTGCTTGTGACTTTAACCTTGTACCGCCAAGTTCCAAGGCTACAGTATGCATGCCATGGAATTGCATCGAAACACGGAACCAATAGAAAAGTAAGAGCGTGCACGGACTCTGACTGTATCGTTGTATTTACGGGAGAGCTAGGTCGAATCCCACATCGAATTCCTTGTTCCGGTCATCGGACAAATCAAAACACTCTACGGAACGGATAACCGGCTACTGAAGAGAAAGCCAAGCCCAGCGATCACCCCATCCAGAAATACAACGGAGCTTACTCGTTTTAGGCCAGATTGCGGTTCTTCTTCAAGTGCGGTCCATAGTCGTTCTTTAGGTGAAGGATGGAGCGCTTTCTAGGTGATCAGGTTCTGTGAGGTGGGTCCCGCCTGATAGCTCGAACAGCAACCTCGGTTGAGGATTAGCTCCAAAGTGAAGCGCTGTAGAACATCGCCCGTCTATGAATGACAGCTGCCTCTCTTGGATCGGTGCCACCTATAGTCATAATAACTTCCCTGTGACTATGACCGTAAAGATCCGAGGAACTCGGATAACGCTAACAACAAATAGGTAAACGTCGATGTTCAACTCACATTGATATATGTTGCAAGCAGCGTACACTTGATGGAAGAGGCAGTGAC
>WODD01000131.1:24557-93512 GCA_019775935.1 Neoascochyta sp. HWLR27 | reverse complement strand
AGTAGTAGTAGTAGTAGTAGTAGTAGTAGTAGTAGTAGTAGTAGTAGTAGTAGTAGTAGTAGTAGTAGTAGTAGTAGTAGTAGTAGTAGTAGTCTTTGGCATGGTAGTTACTGTAGGAGCAATTGATATCTGAGTTGGAGTTGTTTGGTGGCGATCGCGATCACATAGGCCCACAAATCTAAGGCCAAGACTTATCCCCATTAGTTCCCTATTGACAGCCTGTACCAAAACCCCAATAGTGCTATCTGACTTCCTCTAACCTTTACGGTAGTTGACGTGATAAGCATGGTCAGAAGGAGCTTTATTGCGGTTCGGTAAATCCCTGGCTAGTTGCATCGCGTAGCCCACTTATTTACGCCCAACGTGTCGTCTTCTCTGTCACAGAATCACTGTATAAGCTCCGTATCCCTTTCGTATACTTTCTTCGTTAGCATCTTTGTTGCCATTTTACCGCGGCACAAACCACTGATATCAAGATTCGACCGCAAACAATGGATAAGCCAACAATCCTGATAGTGCCGGGAGGCTTCACGCTCCCGGAACTGTACAACGAAGTCACCAGTCACATCTCGAGTAAAGGGTACCCGGTGCACGCTCTCCATCTCCCCAGCGTAGGCTACAAAACCGACCACCCAGGCACCATGCAAGACGACGCGGCGTTCATCTCGAGCGAGATTTCCAAACACGCAAACCAAGGCAAAGACGTCGTTCTCGTCGCGCACTCGTATGGCGGTGTACCGGCGACAGAAAGCACAAAAGGGCTCAGCAAGCTCCAACGCCAGCAGCACGGCAACGCTGGTGGTCTGGTGAGGTTGGCGTACATTTCGAGCATCATCTTGCCCGTCGGCGAATCCGACGCCAGTGTCATAATGCCGGACAACATGCTTCCGCGCGCGTCTCCGTTCGAGATCAGGTTCGATGTTTGTTATCTCCCCGCCGTGAAACTCGACACGTCAAGCCAAGTCTGACTGAATACAGGATGACGGATGGCTGCACCAGACCGACACGTCGTCTGCTGTTTCCAACGTGTTCAATGATCTGCCACGGGAAGAGGCCGAGAAGTGGGCGAGCATGAGCACGCGGCAGTCGGGCTCCTGCTTCCCTGCGACTCTGAGCCATGCGGGGTTCACAGATGTGCCGGTTTCGTATCTGCTGTGTACCAGGGATCTTGCGCAGGAACCCGGGCTCCAGCGGGCGAGCATCGCCATGATGGAGAAACAGATTGGTGGGCCGGTAGATGTTACGGAGATTGAGGCGGGACATGCGCCGAATGTTTCCCGGCCGAAGGAAGTCGCGGATTGGATAGTCTCTGTCGCTGAGAAGCAGTGTTGAAGATCCTACTCTCGACAGACTGTTGAGCGTTTCAATTGTGACCGCTCTGTACAGGCTTCGGAATCATCTGGCAGAACTCGGTCCATCATCATCAAGGCATACTGCCAGCTAGCTATACCAGCAACATTCAACTCTACCTGTGACCAGACCTATAGAACCAAGTAATGTGGTAAGACGATATGGGTGAGCGGTACCAGCACGCCAACAAATCGAGATCAGACAAAACAGAGCAAAGCAGGGTGTGGGCGAACGTAGATCTCATTAAACAATATCGTCTGGGGACAGTCTTTCTCTGACGTCCCGCTCCATGCATTCACAACCCCCTCCCTTGTTTCTTGCTCTTCTCTCCTACAACGCACATCCCCCTTTATACACGCCCTCACCTCTCTGAGAAATCCATCATCTCTACCGCCACCGCTGCCACCACCGCCACCATCGCCACCATCCAAACCAAACGCCAAAAATGCTCTAAGAATGCCAAAATCCAATACAACACAACACAACCGAATCTAAGCTCCGGGTCTCAGAAAGTCCCGCGAGGAAAAATGCAGGCAATCATTTACAGTAACGCTGGGCCGGCCCAGCCCAGCCTAGCCAGCGACCATGCGCTGCGGCGCGGTATAATGCAAACGCAGTACCATGACGATGAAAAACAAAAGGAAGAACAAATGCACGCTAAATCGGGAATCTCTGCGATTGGATATATCACACCACACCACCCTGACAGAGCCAGTCAGGGCCACGGCCACGACCGCTTTTCTGTCTGTAGGCCCACTCATGTCGGCTTCCTCATCTGCACGGCGGATTGACTACTCACGGTCGCTTCTTTGTCTGCACGCCGGGCGCAACGGCATCGAGCACCCCACGCACCCTGGCGACCGACAGATTCGACGCGTCAAAGTGCAGCGCGACGAGCCACGCGCAGAGAATGTTGGCGAGGTGGTGCATGACGTAAGCATAGCTGACGCCGTAGACGGCGGCGTAGGCGGCAATGGAGAAAAGGAGGGCGTTTGTGCCAAGGGCTGCGCGTGCCGAGGCGCGCGGGACCATGCGGCCGGTGCTGAGCGTCTCGACAAGCAGGATAAAGGGCATGATAGAGAGGATGTTGTGGTGGGACGAGAACGGTGTCAGCCAGTGCACGGCGAGGTTGCGCACCCACACAACCAGGACCGGCAGGTTGATGGGCAAAATCCAGATCATCAAAATCAGCAGCGAGTGCGAGTAGTTGTAGAAGTTGCTGTTGGCGTCCAGGCGCGTCTCGCGCGCGAGGCGGAAGCTGCGCACGCTCGTGGCGAGCTGCACGAGGCAGAGAACCATGTATGCAAAGTGGTAGGGAATCGCCGTAGAGACGAGCGCGAGAAGAACGAGTGTCGTAATGACGCGCCGCCGGGTCGATGTAACGGCGAAAGCTTTGGGCGTCCGCTGGCCATCTTCATTACGCAGAGCCGCGGAGCTGAGCATCGAGTAGACAGTGGCGAGGATGTAGGTAAGCAACAGCGTGACATAGTTGAGGGCCACGCAGATAGCAATGCACATGAGTCCAAACAGCGGAACGAGGAACCAGAAGAAGTTGTCATCGGATCCGAGGAGCAATTCGTGGTTGGCGTCGTCGACAAACGCCGTGGCGTTGCCCACTGCGCTGAGCGGCCAGGTCTTGAACGTCTCCCTCCGCGCACCAGCAATTGCGACTGAGAGAAACGTGAGCGCGGCCAGAGACAGCGGCAGCGACGTGCGCAGACATTCGTTGAAGCCCTGGGCAAAACTTATGAACATGCCCGTGTCGTCGTAGACTCTAAACTGCTGGCGCAGGACTAGTGCGACAACAAACAACGGAAAGGCGGCAAAGACGATGCGGTAGCGCATCCACAGCTTGCCCAGGCTTCCAATAACGTCAAGCCGGAGGTTGATCTCAATGCTGCTGTCGCAAGTAGGATCCGACCAGATCTGCAGGGACAGACCGCTTGTTTTGTGATTGGCCAATGCGGGTGGCATGTACGGGGCGACACCATGGAGGTTGATGTCGGCATCCTTGACGTTGACGAAGAACTTGCTCTCGTAAACGTCGGTAATGTACTGTCGCAGGAGCGGCGCAAACACCTCGCCTCGGTCGCACGACTGCTTGCCGATGTGGATGGTGTAGGCAAGCATGCTGGACTGCAGAGCGGGGACTTTGATGTCCATGACCAGCGGACGGTGCGCTGGCAGCCTGGTAGACAGGCCGGTCACGAGCAGGCGGTACAAGCCCATGTCGATGTTGGAAACCGACTCGGAGGGGGTGCTGAACTCTGCAACTACCCAACCTGTGCTGCGCTCGCCCGCCTTGTCGATGACGGCGACAAAGTCGTATTCGGCAAGATCGCTGAGGTCGTACTGCAAGTACGAGAAGGGATGCTGCTCAGTGTTGAAGGGAACCGTGGATTGGCGAGTAGATTCGGGAAGGACGATGGTGTCGGATGCAGCGTTTTTGCAGAACAGTCGCGTAGCGCTAGAGCTGTCGCCAGAAAGATCCATGTTCATGGAGAACTGCATAGCCGACTGCCCAGTGTGGATGCTGCAGAACAGAACCTCGAGCTTGCCATGCTCGCCCACGGCATCCAGCTTTTCGTTTGTCAGCAGCGTGAATTTTGTTCCCTCGCGGCCGTCCTGCGGTGGCACAGGAAGGAGATACGGTCGTGGGCTCAGCTTGGCCTTGCCCAGACTCCTCAAAACCAGCTTCTCGCCCTGCGAGACAATCGCGCTGTCCTGCTCCAGGGTGAGGAGCGTCTTGGGCTCCGCGTGCGGCAGCGTCTTCTCGGCAATATCTTCCAGTCCAGTGAGAAACCATTTCTTGAAGCCGCGCATGCGCTCGGCACGGGAGAGCGTCTGGGTCGCACGTGAGGCATCGATAACGTCGTACAGCGCGCGCACGACGCTTTTCCGCTCCTGGTCACACCATGTGATGGCCAGATGATCCATTCCAGTCCAGACGTTGGGCATGGACGAGGTAAATACGGTGAAGCCGTGGGTCTCGGGAACGAGCGAAGCGATGCTGGCGTAGTCGGACGAGACGATTGTGTCGAGGCCGCCTCCAGCGATGGAGATGAGCGTGACGTGCCAGAGGGGGTTGTCAATGGCCCACTTTTGCGAGTAGGCCTTCCTCCAGTAGTCGTTGACGGCGTTGTAGGTCCTGACGATGTCGCCATCGAAAGAAACCGGGGGGCGTGCGTGGGGGGCGGCGAGGGTGAGGATGGTGTTGATGGTGTTGGACTGGTAGTTTGGCATGGTGAGCATGGTGCGGGCGACAATTCCACCCATGGAGTGGCCGACGAGGATGACCGAGGTGGGGTCGGGCAGCGAAGGGTCGCGGGCGTGGTAGAGGGAGAGGATAAAGGCGATGGCGTCGTTGAGGTAGGCGGCCTGGTCGAGCAGCGTCTGGCCGTGGAAGGCGGTAAAATCCTCATTGAAGTCGACGGTGAAGAAGTCGAGGGGGCGCTTGCCGTGGGCGGCGGCGGCGGGGTCGTGGCGCAGGGCATTGTGGTAGTGGTAGGCGGCCTCTGCGGCGAGGGGACGGACCTGCTTGTAGCTGCCGGCGTTGCCGGGGATGAAGAGGACGGGGACGCCGTTGACGTGGGGGGAGTCGTCGATGCCGGCCTCGCGGTAGAGGTAGAGGGCGTACTTTGTGGCGAAGCGCGTGTGCTCCGTGTCGAAGTTGGCAAAGTGGTGGAACGAGGGCCGCATATACGACATGGCGCAGCCCTTTGTGTCGAGCTGGCGGGTGAGGAAGCTCGAGGCCATGAGGATGAGGGCGGCCAGGCCCAGCAGCGCGGCGAGCAGCGTCGAGGGCGACGAGGCGAAGGGGCTCTGCAGGCGGCGCATGTCGCGCGCCCTCTGTTTGGGGGTCGACATGGAACGGGGGGGTGGTTGTGTTTAGAGGGGCGCCATAGTCGGAGGGAGGGGGAGCGGGAGGGGGAGCGGGAGCAGGACGAGGAGCAGGAGAGAGGATGCAGACGTTAGCGAATCGAGAGTCGAGGCCTGCGACGCGGCCGACGCCAAGGAGGCCGTCTGGGATGTCTCGCAGCACGGAGCCGTTCGCGGAGGGGAGCAGTGCGAGGCGAGGCGAGGCGAGGCGAGGCGGATTGTCGAGGGTGGGAGTGGGAGTGGGAGTGGGAGTGGGAGTGGGAGCGAGGAGCGAGGAGCAGACGACGGCTCGAGTGCTAGAGAGAGGGACATGGTTGGTTTATTAGCTAGTACATAACTACTATGTTGGTAGCTCAGACGCGACGCAGAGCCTGACGGAGCGTTGCGGAGCTTTCCAGCCGCCCACCTAACACTACCCATGACGACGGTCCTAGA
The DNA here is from genome assembly GCA_019775935.1 of Neoascochyta sp. HWLR27. Taxonomy (NCBI): domain Eukaryota; kingdom Fungi; phylum Ascomycota; class Dothideomycetes; order Pleosporales; family Didymellaceae; genus Neoascochyta; species Neoascochyta sp. HWLR27. The sequence goes on along the minus strand of WODD01000131.1, from coordinate 87,848 downwards.
CAGCAGACGGCAATGCGGCAGCACCGATGTGATATCCAGCTCCCATCATCCGACAGCCAACATGCAGCATCCAGCATCCAGCATCCAGCATCCCGCATCCCGCATCCCGCATCCCGCATCCCGCATATCCCACATCCCACGGCCATCAAAGACGCCCCAGCCACTCGCTCGACGGCCGCCGCGTCTCCCCCGGGCGCCCATTGGGTCGCTAGCAGCCGCCTTATCTGCGCAGACTACCAAGCCAAACTATGACTACATGCCTAGGTACCAGTACAGTACAGTACATGGTTACATGCCTAGCACCACCCCGACAAAGACTATCGACGGCCTGCCACCCGCCGTTGATGACACGAGGCTGCATCCGCCAGTCTGGCCGTAATCCCGTCTTCACATCGTCTCTTCTGGCGTCTGCCGACACACACCATGTGGGTCGAGCCAACAACCCATCCATCCATATCAGGTTTTTTCTCACTCTCCCCTCACCCTCCGAGCCTGTACAGACGGACCGACCGCCCTCGGTCTGACTAGCCTATACTTACCTCTCTACGCCCTCAGGTGGCTGCCAAGGCGGCATAGCGGTTGTCCGGCTGTCACGCACCAAAAGTCTACCATTGCCTTGTTTTCGACACCCTCAAACACACGGTGCAATGCACAGGACATGTTCATTTCGTCGTTACATGGCCGCCACGCGTCTAATGCGCGTCGCTGGCCCCGGCTACCTAGGTATATGGCGCCCTCCAAATGCACCCCAAATACACCCCAAATGCATCCCAATGGCACGCCCCCTGCAAACACACCCTCTCCATCCCCCCCAAAAGACTGCCTCTGAACATCAAAGCAATGGGTATTTCGCTGCAACGCCAAGCAAATGCGTCCTAGCTGTATGCATGATACGGGTGAACGAGAATCAACTGCGGTAAACACGCGCGCTACCGTGCTGGGTGCGCTGCGTATGGCCCGTACTGGTAGTGGCTCGGGGCCGGCATGGGCGCGTGGCGCTCCTGTGGCGGGTACGTGTCGAACATGACGCGCCGCTGGCCTCCTTCGGCGCGGAGCGGTGTTGGCGCTGCGTGTACGTGTGCGTGTGCGTGGGGGAACCGCTGCGAGTTGTTTGGGCTGCTCATGAAGAGCAACGTGTCGACGGCGTCCTTCTCGGCTTGCTGGCTGGGCATGCGCAGGATCCCCGCCCGTGGTGTTGCGGGTACCCGCAGACTGTCACTGAGATCGCTGTGGTGCTTCTTCTGGCCAAATCCTAGAAGCGGAGGCGCTGCGTTGAGGGTACTTGATCTGCGCCGTCTCCCGACGTCGAATTCAGGAGCGGATGCAGGACTGGGCCCTGTTTTCGAGTTGGTCACGGAAATGAGGTTGACAGCAGCGCTGATGGCAGGTCTGGCCCCTGTGCGCCAATATGCTGCATTTGTCAGCAACGTCGAAGCAGAAGATGGGATCAACGTACAAGCGGGTGTAGCGTGAGGCTGCAGTGGGTCTGAAGCTGGAGACATCATGGTCTGATCTGATACCTCCGAGACGCCACTGGGTCTCCGCCGGCGGTCAGCAGCCGAGGGTGACTCGAAGATCAGCCGCGGTCCGCCTGGCGCAGAGTTGGGAGAGCCGCGCTGTGAGTGTACTTCCTCAAGCTCATCTAGCGACTGCTTCTCCCACCCGTTCTGGACCTTGACCATGGCGTACGATAGACGCGTCTTGAGCTGTGCGGAAAGCTGCATGTGCGTTAGCCATAGACGGACCAGTCAGAAGGCAGCGGTGACGCACTTCTCCAATCCGCGAACTCGAGTGCGCGTCCATGCTCTTGGTGCGCTTGTGTGCGACGGCTCGCACCGTGGGAGTTTCATTCTCGTGGAACGAGCCCTCTGCCTTCCTCTTGTGGGGTGCGGATGCTGGGGACGTGGGCGAGGCGCGTGGTGTTGGCGACATGCGTGGCGTTGGCGAGGTGCGTGACGTGGGGGAGGGACGCGACGAGACACGCGATGCGGGTGAGGTGTGTGGAGGGGGGGAGGTGCGCCGGGCAGCAGGCGCGGTGTGTGGCTGTGGGCTCTCTGCTAGTGTTTTTGGCGGGACGTGTGTGGTGAGGGTCTGACATGACGGTGTGGTGTTTGTGTTGGTGTTTGTGTTGGTGCCGGTGTTTGTGCTGGTGTTTGTGCTGGTGTTTGTGCTGGTGTTGGTGTTGATGTGGTTGGCGGCATCGTGATCGGAGGTGGTCGAGGTGGACAAGTTGCTCACCGAGCGCGGCAGGGCGGGAGCCGAAAAGGTGCTGGAGAGAGAGACGAGCGACTCCTGCGACTCGTGCAAGTCTGGCCCAGCCGGGGGTGGTTGTGTGGTAGTGAAGTGGTCTGGGGGCACAATTGGTCAGCGGGGGGGGGGCGGTGCGACGACGCGTAGAGAGAGTCGGGCTCACCCATGTTGGAGTTAGCGGGGTAGGCAACGGGAGGGGCGATCCTGGGGGGACGGGCAAAGACAAAGGGATGGATGCAGGGCCACGGCGAGCAAGGCTGCAAGCAGGGCAGCGGACAGGGCGTTGGACGTTGGGCGGGGGATCTTGGAGAGAGAGTCGCAAAGGGCTGCCCCAGCTGGGCGATGGCGTTGGCGGTCGAGGTGGATGGACGCGGGAAGGCGCGCCAGAGGCAAGTCGCGACGGGCTTGCGAGCGGATACAGATAGGTACGGAAGACGATAGGCGATAGACGGACAGTAGGCCCGGGAGGGGTTCAGGGCGCGTCGCGCGGCGGCAGCCAGAGAGAGTAGTATTAGGTAGAGGCAGAGGCAGAGTGGTGAGTTGCTCGATACATGCTCGTTCCATGGACGGGGCTCGAGCAGCGACCAGCTAACACGCGCGCGGTCACGGCTTGTCGCGTCGACTTCCATCAATTCCCATTAGGTACCAGCATAACATCACATCAACACCACCACCACCACCACCGTCAACATCCACCTCCACATCACATCCACATCACGTCCACATCAACAAACTCATCAACAAACTCATCTGCCTGCAGCCGCCCACCGCTCGACACGGCGCCATGTCGCACTGCCCACCGTCGCTCCAAGCCTCGGCTTGAAGCCAGGCAGCCAGCATTCGCCAACCAACGCGTCCCCACTTGCGCAATCACAATCAAGCGCCGCCGCCGCGTCAGGTCAGGGTGCAATCTGCCGCTGCCTGGCACACGCGCCCATGTCCCTCGTGTCTCTCTGCTCGACAACGCCCCCAGCGACTGGCTGTCGTCCTTCGCCCGCTGCCCGTCGCAAGCCACAGCCGCCTGGTGCCGTGTGCACGACCTAACTAGGTACTTGAGCACTGACATGCATGTCATGTCACGTCGACATTCGCATAACTGACTCAACTACCCACCTGCCCGACCCTCAAACGGTACCCAAAGTGTCTGGTAAATATATATATACATTACATGTGCTGTTTACTTACTGTGTGCTGTTTCGTCCCTTTTCCTTCCCTCCCGTCTCGTCCCGTCCTACCCATTCCATTCAATTCAATTCATCAATCAACCCAGATCAACCAACCCCAAAACGCCTTACAGCTCACCCCCCCATCACGCTAATAAACAATCCCCGTATTCCTAAACGTCATGCCACCCCGCCCCTCCTCCGCAACCTTGCCGCTCACATCCCTCCTCCTGCCCATCCCCATCCCCTTGCCCTTGCCCTTGCCCTTGCCCTTGGCAGGCACCTCGGCCTCAGAGTCCTCAAACTCGTACGGGTTGACATAGTCGACACCCGACCGGCTCACCACCCGCGGCGACACGCCCTTGACAGGCGTATATCCCGCCTCGCCCGTCCGCCGCACGCTCGTGTACGACTTCTTGTCCAGGCTAAACGGCGGCGTCGATCCCAACGCCTTGGCTCCAGACACGTTGGCCGTATACGGTGCCGTCGCGCTGGGGAGTACGCTTTGGTACTGGTTTGCCAGTCTGGCTGCGCTCTTCTTCGGCGGCGATGGCGGCGGCGGCGATGCCCGTGTGGATTTCAGTTCGCCGTATGACCGTGCTTTCGAGTTGCCAGAGCGTACATAGCCACGTGTGAAGGCCGAGTCGGTCGTCATCGACGTCGTTCTGTCGTTGTGCGGGAGCGGCGGCGTCGGCTGGGGTGTTGGCGGGTTCATGCCCAGGGGCTGGGGCGGCGCGACGTAGTCGCTGTCCGACGCGTCGTCGTACGCTGATACGGCATGGTAGCCCTTGCCTGTGCGCGGCTTCTGCTGTTTCTGGGGCGCAAGGAAGCGGGCATCGCACTCGGCATCGTTGTTGTCTTCAGGGTGCACAAACCAGTTGTCGTTTTGAAGACTGTCACGGCTACGCTGGAGGGAGAGGTCACCGGATGCATCATACTTGTCATGCGCATCGGATCGAGCCGTAGATGGGGGGGTGTAAAAGTCCTGCTTGGATGACGACGTCACATACGAATCGTTCCGCGAGTTTCGTTTGATGTTGGCCTGCTCCGCGAGGAAAGACTTCCTCTGCGCCAGCGCCTCGCTGTCGACGTCGTTCTGACGGTACAAGTCATCACGGTGCTGTAGGCTTGCGCGAGACTGGCGGGCCGTAGCAGATTGCGAGTATGCGGCAAACTTCTCCTTGGACTCGTGGGCTGAGCGGGGCGTGTGCGGGGAGTAAGCCGTGCTGGAATTAGTGCGAGTGTGCATGAAGGCAACCTGCGACTTTGTTGGGCTCGGCACGTCATCAGAAAGGAGAGGGTCCGACTGGGAGTAGCGCTGGCCGCCGATTGTACTGCCGGCGCTGAAACGCTTCTCGTCAGTCATGGCCGAGATGGACGAGTTTTTGTGCTTGTGCTTTGACTTTTTGCGCGACGTCAGGTTATCCTCGAGGGGATTCATGTCAGGCGGCATACTTGAGATCTTGCGGAAGATTAGGACAAGATACATGTCGATGAATAGAGAGACAAGATGGATAGCAGCGGCGGTAAGCGCTGTAAGCCAAGTTGTCAAGAGGATCTTGTTGGCCTCGTCGTCGGTGGGAAACATGGTCCTCCAGCGGCCGATGGAGCCAGCTTGCATGTCAGCATTGCGACGGGCGAGCAGCAGTGTGTAGACATAGAAAGGGATGAAGGCGACATCAGTGATGAGAGCAAAGAAATGATAGCTGGCTGAGCTAGCTGCGGGCCGCGAGCTGGCGCTGCGGATGAGATGGTAGATGGCGTACAGACAGATGACCATATCAACACCAGGCTATCCATGTCAGCGCATTCTCAACGGAGGCAAGGGAAGGGCAACTCACAGGTATCCTCATCAGCCAGCCCTCGGTGTCCTGAGTGCCGCGGATGAAGATGGTACAGAGTAGCAGACCTACAGCACCCAGGAGGCTGCACAGGCGGAGGAAGAGCTGGGTACCGCGCGCAATCTTGACGTAGAGCTTAGTCTTGGGATTCATGGAGTCGACGTCGGTCTTGCCGTAGGGCATGATGAGGTAGCTGTCGGGGTGCTTGTTGAAGTCGATGAGGGGGCCGTCGGGCTTCTGCTTGGGCGGGGGCGGAGGCTGGCGGCTGGCCATGGTGACTGCTTTTGGGTTGAAGTCGTTCATGTCCATGAGTTCGCGCTCGTCGGGCGTGTAGATGTAGGGCTGCCAGCGGCCCATGGCTGCGAGTGCGAGTGCGAGGGCGACTGCCTAATGCCTAGTACCTAGGGAGGAATGCGAAATGAGGGGGGGTGGAGCGGCGGAGGGGTGGGGGCGATCGCTTAGCAGAGGAATGCTGGCGATGAACACATGGTCGATGGCTGGGCGAGGGCCTGCAGGTCCATGTATAGTCAACACGGTTGCTCCAACAACGGCACCACCAGCCGTTCCCGTGCGGCTGCAGCCATGACGTGCTGATTCGCGGAGAGGATGGCGGGTAACAGCCTGCATGCAGATGCCGTCGCGGGCTGGGCCTATCGTGTGCCGGGTTGCATGGGGAACATGTGGGGCTGTCGGTGAATTGGGCCTTGGGCATGCCTGTCGCGGCGTGGCTGCACGGCCGGCTATCGGCTTGCGAGGCGCATGGCGGAGGAAGCGCCGCCGTCGACGTGAGGTCGGGGTTGAGATTGGGGCGGAGACTGGTGGCTGGCGACTAACAGCGATGGCTCGTAGCAGAGCGGAGTGGTTGTTATCGTGGCGATGTTGTTGGTTGTTTTTGTTTTGTCGTTGAGGCGGCACGCATGCGCACACGTCTTTACCCAGTTAGGTAGTCAGGCACCAGCCGTCCAGTCATCATCGGGCGGGCCCTGCGATAGTTATAGCTACACCAAACATGCTCGCCCCCCGCCGTCTGCCCTTTACATGCCTCCAGTGCACCCGCCACATCGCCTCGTCTCTCCGCCCCCGCCGTAATGCCGCTTTCCACTCTCTGCCCGCCGCTCGCACCGCTCGCAACCCTCGCACACAACACCTGACCACACCCCGCCACCATGCCTACAGCACAGCATCGACAACCCGCGCCCGCCTGCGCGTCGCCATCATTGGCTCCGGCCCTGCAGGCTTCTACACTGCCCACCGCCTGCTAAGCAAGCTCGACGATGCCTTGGTCGACATGTACGAGCAGCTCCCCGTGCCATACGGCCTCGTCCGCTTCGGCGTCGCACCAGACCACCCAGAAGTCAAGAACTGCCAGGACACGTTCGAGTCGGTCGCCCAGTCGCCGCGCTTCAGCTACATCGGCAATGTCCGCGTGGGCCACGACGTCGCCCTGACCCAGCTCAAGCCCCACTACGACGCCATCCTCTTCTCATACGGCGCCGACGAGGACAGGCAGCTCGGCATCCCCGGCGAAGACCTCGACAGCGTCCTCTCTGCAAGAGCCTTTGTCGGATGGTACAATGGCCTGCCACAGTTTCAGCACCTCAAGCCCAACCTGCAGGCCGGCGACAACGCCGTCGTCATAGGGCAGGGCAACGTCGCCCTCGACGTGGCGCGCATCCTGCTGTCACCTGTCGACGCCCTCCGACACACCGACATCACAGAGCAAGCGCTACAGACACTGGCCGACAGCAACATCAGACACGTCAGCGTCGTCGGACGCCGTGGTCCGCTGCAGGCCGCCTTCACCGTCAAAGAAGCCCGCGAACTAATGAAGATCCCCAGCATTGCCTTCCACCCCATCGACTCCTCCTTCTACCCCCGAGAAACAAAGTCTCTCCCGCGTGTGCAAAAGCGCATCGCCGACGTCCTCCTCAAAGGCAGCGCGGCGAACGCCTCCACCGCCCCGCGCACGTGGGCCCTCGACTTCCTCAAAGCGCCTTCATCCATGAACGCCGACGATGCCTCCTCCGGCCGCCTATCCTCCGTCACATTCAACACACAGCAGTTCGCGCCAGGGTCAGATCCCTTTGACACGGGCGCACGCGTCGTATCGACGCCAGACACGATGACGCTGCCTGCCGCCCTCGCCTTCCGCTCCGTAGGGTACAAGTCGACTGCGCTACGCGGCCTCGCAGACCTCGGCGTCCCCTTTGACGCGAAGCTGGGCATCATCCCCAACGATATCCACGGACGCGTCATCACACCTGATATCGGCCCCGGCAATCTCACTGCGGGCCATCTGCACGGCTTGTACTGCGCTGGCTGGGTCAAGCGTGGGCCTACTGGCGTGATCGCGTCAACTATGAACGATGCCTTCACTTCGGCTGATGTCATTGCGCATGACTGGACGCAGGGCGTGCCATTTTTGAACGACGTGCAGGGCGGATCGGGTCGCGAGACTACCGGCCTAGGCTGGGATGGTGTCAAGGACGAGGTGAGAAGTAAAGGTGTGCGGCCGCTCAGCTGGGCCGACTGGAAGCGAATCGATGAGGCGGAACGGACAAAGGGGCAGAAGTTTGGCAAGGAGCGGGAGAAGTTTGCGAGCGTAGCAGCTATGCTTCAGGTACTCGATGCCTAAGGGTTGTATTTGTAAAGAAGCCGTGAGTGGCAAGCTCAAGACGCCAAAGCCATGGCTATTCAGGCCCTCAATCGCACCTCCATCAAAGACACTACATCTGACCTTCTTGCCTTGCACACTACCGGCCCCCGACTTCCCGTCCCGATAAGCAATCCGTGTGCCCACTTACAAGACAGTGCACACACCACCGGTGCCGATGCCGCCATCTAGTTGTGATACCTCGACCTAGCAGGACATAGCTCAAACTCGCCGCGGCACTTCTTGCACTACAAAAAAAGTCAGCATCAATATCACCACCGCCCTCGCCCTCTTTCGCTTCCTCCTCCACTCACCACAGGCGTCCGATGACACACATGCTCGCGGCACGTCTGCTTGCAGCCCGTCTGGCCCGGCGTGTGTCCGTTCTGCGCGCGTCAGCTCGTCTTCCATGGTCGTCTAATCGCAATTCACGCACCGCGAAGCAGAAGGCTAGCATGTCCGTGCAGTAGCGGCAGTCGATTATGCCGGTTGGGGCATCCGGAGTTGGGGCTGCGGCGCCGAGGGCGGCGAGGACCGTGACGAGTAGAGTGCTAGGGCGCATTTTGGTAGTGGCTACTTTTACGCGCGGGTATCCAAGTGAGTGTGGGTGTGGGTGTGGGTGTGAGCGTGGGTGTATGTGGTGGGAAGCGAGTGTAGGCTAGTGGTTTGGTGGTTTGGAGAGAGTGAGCGGGGTAGCGTAAGGTGGAGTAAATAGCGTTTGTCTGTTGTTATTGTCGAGTGAATAGGGAAAGCGCGTGCAGTGGTGGTTGATGGCGGGCGTTTGCAGTGGCGCTCAACGTCACTTCCTCTCCCCCCTGTCTTGTTCTGTACGCAGCAAGCTGTATGCTGTAGAAAGATGGCGATAGTAATGTCCGGATTTCCAGCAATTCATTCACGGGGGAGCCGGGATGTATTATACGCCATGAGTCTAATTGCAGGGCGCACTGTACCACGGCTTCTCTCTGCTCGTTCGGTGTCTTATATCCTTCCCACCACTCATCCAACGCGAAGCGCCCTGGTGTTAGACTGCCAACGTGGTTTGATCAACAGCGGTTATCGATGTGGTACTCGGCTGGGTACCGCGTTGTTAGATGAGCGAGTGTCGTACCGTCCTAAATTTATGCCATTTGCAGCTGGTCGGGTAGTGCCAGCTTGTCACGTCAGCGCTCAGGCGGCAGGCGGTTGCTAGTCATGAGGGGAACTGTATATATGTGTGGGACATCGTTTGGTCTTGTTGCAGGGCAGTTAATCCTGGACTCATGTATGGCTGTCCAGCGTTTATGCTCGATCCGAGAGTACCTTTTCTCCCTGGGGCCGAGAGCTTCTGTCACCAACCTCTGCAAATGCTGCCATTGGCTCTGTATAGCCACATTTTTGCTACCGCTTGGTTTCGTAACATATGCATCCTAACCGATCGATTATGTAAATACAACGAGCATGCAAAAACCCCTGAGTTGGCTGAAAGTATTGGGTTCTGCAGCTTTCAGAGTACATACATGTAGTCAACCAGGTATGTCGAGCGCAAAGACGAACGACAAATCCCACGATATGAATCGATGCACTCTTCGATAATATTCAGGGGAAGTGCTGCCGTTCACGCAGTCCAGTCAGCCCCAGCAAAAAGCAACAATCCCATGTGCTGGGCGTGCAGTTGTTGTTGGGATAATGTGATACTCCCCCTGTTGAGACCTGAAAGCCACCGTCAATAAATTAAGCATTCGCAAAGTTATCTGCTTTGGCACGCCGTCTCATCGACTACAACTCCAACCAGCCAGCAAAGGTGCTAAAAAATTCGCCGAGATATCTGATACGACCTAGTCTGTTTGACGTCCATCAATCACAGGCCAGCTGAGGCTCCACTTGCACATCGGCGCTCAAAGACCCTCCGATCGGGGACGTGCGGGCTCGGACGTCATCCGTGCAGTCAGTCCACACCGTGAAGCCGCCTCGGACCTTAGTCATGATGCCGCAGCTTTAAATTCTCCAGGTTTCCCATCCCTTAAAGACCCTTTCTCCAGGTACCCTCTGCCCCCCCGTCCCGGCGACCATCTTGCCATTGCCAATTGCTCCCGAGGAGCTGAGACTAAATTTGGAATCCCCTTAATCGGCGACGTACGGCGACGAATCCACAATAATCATGTCTGCACAAGTCTCTGCCGCCATGAAGGCCAGGTGCCGACACCCGGCATACTTCAAGAAGATCGCGAGGGCTGAAGACTTGATCCATCATTTCCCCAACAACGCCTACGTTGGATGGTCAGGTGAGCAATCGGAGCTACTACGCGTAGTATTAAATCTCATCGAACTTGAGCTGACTCTCAGTAGGATTCACAGGTGTTGGATACCCAAAGTAAGTGCGCTCTGTCAACGTTTTTCGAGTATTCAAAGCTCCCTACCCATCGCCTTGTTTGGACCTAGCCTTCTCCGGCAGCGCCCACGGATTGCCACGCATCCCCCGGAGTCTGTTCTGTGGAGCCGGTTAACTCGTGGCGATCACCTTGCGTCCCGAGGCGGAACGGAAGTCTGGAAAGAACTCGGTTTAGCTGTTTCGGTAGGTGGGCCGAGCTATTGCCGAGCTTTCCTCGAGACTTTAATGCATTGTTGGATCAGGCCACTCGAAGCTGCGCACGAAACGCTTTCTGGCTGATTGTACCCTGGGAGGATACCCTGCACAGACTGCTTGACTGAGCTGGGGGAGCATTTAATCGATATCTGCGCTTTCTTTTTGGCGGCGACCACAGCTTTCGCGCTCATCAGGAACTGACAACATCTGCTTAGGAAGATCCCGACTGCGCTCGCAGACCACGTCGAGAAGAACAACCTCCAGGGACAGCTCAAATACAACCTCTTCGTTGGCGCCTCGTCAGGTGCCGAGACAGAGAACCGATGGGCGCGCCTCAACATGATCGAGCGCAGATCTCCTCACCAGGTCGGAAAGGAGATCTCCAAGGGTATCAACAATGGAAACATCAACTTCTTCGACAAGCATCTCAGCATGTTCCCTGTTGATCTGATGTACGGTTTCTACACCCTGAACAAGCCCCACAACAAACTCGACGTCACAATTGTCGAAGCAAGTGCCGTGACAGAGGACGGTGGCATCATTCCCGGTGCCAGTGTCGGTGCTACTCCCGAGCTCATCCAGGTATGTTTATTTGGACAAGTTTTTGAGGGTTTCTGCTAACACCAGACAGTAAGTTCAATCCCTGGGGAAACGAGTGCAGCGCAATCACTCTCACGTGATCTGCACATCTTCGTCAGATGCCAAACGTTATCAGCAATACTGACCGTCTCAAAGGATGGCGGACAAGATTATTATCGAGGTCAACACAGCTTCACCCAGCTACGAAGGTGAGATTTGTTGATTCCCGAACAAAATCCGGGTCCGGCAATACGACAGATCCATTTACTAACCACACCACCAATAACAGGTCTGCACGACATCACAATGACGGATCTTCCCCCACACCGAAAGCCGTACCTCGTTACATCCCCCGAGGACCGAATTGGTACCCCGCACATCCCCGTTGACACCTCCAAGGTTGTCGCTATTGTGGAGAGCGACTACGCCGACCAGACACAGCCCAACGCCCCCGCCGATGCAACCTCAAAAGCCATTGCCGGAAACTTGATTGAGTTCCTGGAGCACGAAGTCAGCAAGGGACGTCTTCCCCAGAACCTGCTGCCCCTGCAGTCTGGTATCGGCAACATCGCCAACGCTGTCATTGAGGGACTCGCCACCGGAGGCGCTAACTTCAAGAACCTCAAGGTCTGGACCGAGGTCTTGCAGGACAGCTTCCTGGATCTCTTCGATTCGGGCAACCTCGACTTTGCGACTGCTACTTCGATTCGATTCTCGCCCGATGGATTCGAGCGCTTCTACAAGAAGTGGGACGAGTACTCGCCAAAGCTGCTGCTCCGCTCGCAGCAGGTATCGAACTCGCCTGAGATCATCCGCCGACTCGGCGTTATTGGCATGAACACACCCGTCGAGGTTGACATTTACGCACACGCCGTAAGTTGCAGTCGATGCGCTTGTCGAAACTACAGAATCTGACTCTTCCTCCAGAACAGCACTTGCGTGAATGGATCTAGGATGCTGAACGGACTTGGTGGAAGCGCCGATTTCTTGCGTTCATCCAAGTACAGTATCATGCACTGCCCCTCCGCTCGACCTTCGAAGACCGACCCGACTGGAATCAGTAGCATTGGTAAGATTGAATGGCGATTGAAACAATCCATGCGGGACTAACTGAAGATAGTTCCTCAATGCACTCACATTGACCAGACAGAGCACGACCTCGATGTCGTTGTTACTGAGCAGGGTCTTGCCGATGTTCGTGGACTGTCGCCCAAGGAGAGGGCTCGGTATGTTTCTCCCTGCCCCGTTTGTCGAACTGCCGATGAATCCTAACATCATCCAGCGTGATTATCAAAAAGTGCGCTCACCCCGACTACGTTCCTATCTTGGAGGAGTACTTCAACATGGCCGAGTTCATGTGCCTGAAGAAGGGCTGGGGACACGAGCCCCAGCTCCTGTGGAACAGTTTCGACATGCACAAGAACCTGATTGAGAACGGTACGATGAAGCTCGACAAGTGGGACTTCTCCCTGGCGCAGAAGTTCATGTAAAGAGATGTAGTCACGATCAATAGGGAACGGTGCATGTAAAATATAGAACGGCGTCGATGGATAGATTGGAAACAAACGTGTGAATACAAGGCTAAGTAAGACCCTCCTGTGTGTTGGAAAGTCGCGTCGCGCGCGATGACATATCGCTGATACCTTGGGCTCTGACCACCATGGTGCTTGTCAAATCTATACTTGGAAAACGTGGTCTGATTCACAACTCACAGCCGATTCGACGTCCCTAACAACCAATCTACTGAGGTAATACAGGCGATGCTGAGATGCTTGGATGCTTGGCAGCGAGTACCGTGTTATCCGGGATGGCTGGGTTAGCCGGCCATGCCTCCTCTCCAGATGGCGCTTAGGCTGCAATTAGGCTACAGACATTAAAGCTGAATTCAGTAATCCAGTTCAAAAACGCATCCGAAAGAATAAACAAAGCTGTCGATCATAGCGGTTTAGTGCTTCTATTGGGTAAATGGAGCAAGACCCGTTCATATTAGGCAGGCCGCCGAGCCCCACTCGGCGTGGCTGTCCATCACGATGCAAGACTCGGTGACGGCAGCCAAGCGCACACAGCAATCATGTGGCTGTGTGCGAGATCCGATTTAAAAGAAAGGCTGTGAACGCAGTGTACAACAACTACAACGATCAATATCGCGAACTAGTCATGTTTGTTCGCTACATGCACAATGTCTTGCTCGCTACAGTGCTTTCCAGCCTTCTTGCCCTAGCGACGGCGCAGAACGACTCCTCAATCAATAGAACTGCATGCTCCGGAAACATTGGTAGCTACGACTCCGACGCTTCTGTAAATTCTACCGGGAAAGTCAAATTTCAGTTCGACAATCACGACACCGACTACTACCTTTCGGTCACAACCAACGACACCCGCAGGCAATCGACGGAGTTTGTTAAAATCACACCAGAGGTTGCGCACTACATGCAGGGCTGGTTGAGCTACCCCAAACACACCACTGGATTTGCTTGCTTTTACAAACTCAGTTCCGTCAACGCCTCAAGTCCGGATGGCGGGATGAACGGCTGCGAGGGCGTCCTGAGCACAGAGTGTATCAATGAGTTATCCAAGTTGCAGCTGCCGGCAGGATCTGACAGCAGCTCCCGTTGCCCACCGTTCCCGTCGACAGATTCTATAAAGGAATTATGCGGTGGCCTTACGGCGCAATTATCCACTAGTGAGTCGATCCTAGCGTTTTGCAGATCCAATCAACCCCCGTTGCCTCCAGGGAAATACGCATACTAATCTCAAATCGGCAGCCACAGTAAAGGATCTATCCAATTCAAACTGCTCCATACCCTCGCCTCAGGGGATATCCGTACCCGACGACTACCAGACCCAAGCAGCGACTGGAATCGGCGCGGCACCAAGCAACTCTGACAACTACTCCACGTTTGATAACTACGACCTCTACGTGCGGCAAACAGTTCCGTGGATTGTCTCCGTTGCTGAGATGAGACGGGGTGGGAGTCGGGTGCCGCCAAACACGCAGGTCGTGTGTGTCGCGCCGGATACCGTCTTGCCGGGTAGCCGGATTCCAGAATTGAAGTTTGGGACGTGGGAAGAGGAGAACGCAGCTGTTGGAGCGGATTGGCGCGTTGCTGAGCTCTTGGCGCTGATTGTTGCGGGAACTGTGAGCCTTGGGTTTGTTCTCTACTGAGATAGTGACAGGCTACCTAGAGTGAGACGACATGTACCCAATCAATCTTGATATTCATGCACTGTCGCGTCAAAGGAAGCATTGGCGGATGCATAACTATCGAAGTTAAGAACAACTTCCAAGCCGGTTATGGTAGCGTGATCACCCAGATCCTTCACTCCGCGCGCAGATCGCATGTCTGCCGGTAATCGAGCTTAACAATGCCATATCTTTAGATTCCGATATATCCATACACGGCTATTCAGAAGGCCCAGCTTTGAATGTAAAATGAGGTAAGCTTCGTATTGCTGCGTTATTATTGATCACAGGGCATTATAAAGGCTCTATTGGCGCTTAATATATATCAGGCAGACTGCCAAGTACATGTTACCAACGTCTTGGGTGCAGACCACAGCAGTGACGTAGCAGGGTAGCATTATCGAATCCTCCCTGTGACTGTGATCTCAGGGTGCAGATTGTGGTTTGCCTGATGGGATTGAGGTGTATAAACAAAGCCTTGCTGTTACCTTTCATCTGTATCTACTCTGCAACGCAGTGATATCTCCCATCATGCATACTGTCGCTCTGCTGACTGCTGTGCTCTCTTGCCTTTTTTCTCTTACAATGGCGCAGAATGATACGTTCAACCTCACTGCCTATAAAACATGTCCATACGACGGAGTAGGCGCGGACCTTTACAACGCGACTGGCTCAGTGAACTCCACCGGTAGAGTCGGGTTTCGATTCGACCCCGTTGCAGGCTGGGGTTTAGAGGAGTACTCTCTCTCAGTCACTTTCGATGAGAAACGTACCCCAAACACCAAATACGGCACTTATAAACCAGAAGTCATTCACTACACCCACTCCTGGCTCAGTGTCCCTCAGTATTCAAAGGGCAATGCCTGCGTCTATCAGCTCAGGGCTCAGAACGCATCAGCTTCAGGTACCGGTATGAATGGTTGCGAAGGTGTTCTCAGCCAGAAGTGCTACGACAGTCTACTCAACTCGACCTTCGACTTCCCGTCACCCAAAGCCCAAAAACAGAGATGCCCTGCTTTCAATATAACGGAGGCGATAATGGAGGCATGCAGCAATATGACTGATGACTCTGCTAGTAGGGGGCCTTTCGTCATTCCCAACGGTAAGTTTCCCGAATACCGGCGTCCGGAGTTTATGTTCTGCCTAAACACATGCTTATCCTGCTCTTGTAGCCGGCCCAATCGACTTTGGGAACACGACTTGCACGGTCGACAGCCCGAAGGGCATGTCCAAACTGAACGACACGCGCACATATGCGATCAACCGGGTATCCTCGCTGCCGGAGTTTACTGACTCAGGCCGCACCTTTGACTGGTACGATAGGTCCGTACTACAAACACGGCCGTTCCTCGTTGCGGTAGCGAATCTGCAAGACAGTCGTATCAGCCCGGACTCTGGATACGTAGCTCTCCCGGCCAACCGTCTTGTTTGCGTAGCTCCAACCAATGTCACTGAGGGAAGCCGGGTTCCGGAACTGAAGTTTGAGTCTCGCGAGGATAGTGAGGAAACTGGGGATGACGGAGAAACAGAGAACGAAGGAGACCAGAATGCAGCCAGCCATACGAGCGGGGGAGATGTAGCACAGTTAGCCTCTTACGCTGCAACAGTTGTCGGGTTGATGTTTGTAGTGATGTGAGGTGGTGCGAAGTGATAGTACATGCCAGTCGTATGAATCCATTTGCGGAATATTCAAACGTTGTGTCATGCCAGGTCTCCCAAAACAAAAGCAATCGATAGTGGTCTGTAGTCTTGGTTTTTTGGATGTAGTTTTGGCAGTCGCAGAAGAAGGGATTGTTGAGAAGAGTATATTTATTTTTTAAGAGTTGCCTGATGCACGTTGGAAAGTGACCACTTAGCGCCACCAAAAACTTGGAAGGAAAAGGTTTCATTGATAGGGCGCGGTGGAAGTCTCACCACAATTACAATAGCGAGGTTCAATCATGGTCTCCGAAAGAGACGACCGGTATCAAGTTAGGTGCTGTTCGCAAATTCTTCCTACAACGGCTCGGGTTCGATGTAAATTGAGCTTTGATGTCCAGCCTTATTCTCTGATTGCTGTGTACATATAAGAATTGAACAGCTAGATTCCTCAGAAATACTGGTAAACGAGGAACAAGACTAATAGCACCTTTCCAAGTTCCCCTGCACAGCTCCGTGAGGAAAGCCATCATGGTGTCGCATGTCACAAGCTATGACCCCCCTCAGGCACCTGCACGCGCCGACTGACGCCATGCATCGTGCCATCCGTCTCCCTCCGCCACATCTCCATCACCACACGATACAATGCTGCCTCTCACGCTTCTCCTCCCGGCGCTGCTCACACCTGTACGCGCTACATCCGATCCCATTCCTCTCGTAATCTGGCACGGTCTAGGCGACTCGACGGGCAATGAAGGCCTCCAAGAAGTCAGCAAGCTCGCTGAAGCCACGGTCCCCGGCACCTTTGTGCACATGATCCAAGTCGGCGAAGACGCATCGTCGGACCGCACCGCGACGTTCCTAGGCAACGTGACGGAGCAAATCGCCAAAGTATGCGCCGACATCTCTGCACACCCGATCCTCAGCACGGCGCCGGCCATCAACGCGCTCGGTTTCTCGCAGGGCGGCCAGTTCCTGCGCGGGCTGGTGCAGCGCTGCGAGGGCGTCACGGTGCGCAACCTCGTCACGTTTGGCAGCCAGCACAACGGCATCGCAAAGTACCAGCTGTGCGGGCCCAGTGACTGGCTGTGCAAGGGGTACATTGGGCTGCTGAAGGCGAATACGTGGGGCAGCTGGGTGCAGGGCCATCTTGTGCCGGCGCAGTACTTCCGCGCGACCGACGAGCAGACGGGCGAGCCGACGGACGAGTATCTCGCCAACAGCAACTTCCTCGCCGACGTGAACAATGAGCGTCCGCGCAAGAACGGGCTATACAAGGATCGGCTGAGCGCGCTCGACAACCTCGTGCTGTATGTGTTTAGCAACGATACGACCGTCATCCCCAAGGAGACGGGGTGGTTCGCGCAGACAAACATGAGCAGTGGCGAGGTGGTGCAGCTGAGGGACAGGGAGATTTACAAGGAGGACTGGATCGGGCTGAAAGCGCTGGACGACAAGGGCGGGCTGCACTTCAAGTCTGTCGAGGGCGAGCACATGAGGCTGGACGAGGACGTGCTGGTGGATGTGTTCAAGACGTGGTTCGGCGGCGGCAAGGGCAAGGGCAAGGCTGAGGCCATGGAGCAGCAGGAGATGATCGAGTTGTAGGTGTACGTTACGACAGTCGAATTCAAATGGTATTCTACCCGAGCAAGTCTTTTGAGCGCCGAACGCCAGCACGCCGTCCATGCAATTCCACTACTAACCCCTCCAACTCACACCTACGCGATCAATGGCGTCTGCACCGACTGCAGCGCCGCGTCCTTTAGCGCCTTCTTCTTCTCCTTGCTGATGGAGCTCTTCTTCTCGGGCGCCGCCTTCTTGGCCTTCTTTGCGTCCTTGCGCGCACGCTTCTCAGCCAGCTCGTCGTCGTCAAGCAGCTCCTCCTCCCACTCGTCCCACTTGCGCTTCTGCTGGGCCGTCTTGCCCTCGCCCGTCTTGGTGCCCTTCCAGGGCTCGTCGAGGACCTGGGCGTCGCTGATCCACAGCTCGTCGGCGAGCCAGATGGGCAGGGCCTTTGTGGCGGCGCCCTTGATGTGCAGCGCGCGCACGTTGCGCCAGCCCTGCTCGACGTGCTTGGGGATAATGGCGGCAACGACGGCGGCCGTGTTCTCCTTGATCTGCTGCGCCGTCATGGACAGCTTGCCGACGCGGATCGACGTGTTGGCCGACGCGCTCATGCTCAGGTATGTGGCATTGAGGGCAGACTCAATCTCCTTGGCGATGCCCTGGGCGGTGCCGACGACGCCCTGGGGCTCCTTTGCGTCCTTCTTGGCAGTCTTGTCGACGAATGCGCCGGCGGTGAGGCGGATGGGCACAGGGCGCTTGGACTTGCTCTGGTAGAAGGTCTTGCCGAGGAAGTCGGCAACAATCTTGATGACGCGGTCGTCGACCATGAAGACTTCAAAGTCGTTGAGGAGCTGGCGCTTCTGCTCAAACGACTTGAACTTCTTCTTCAGCTTGTCGACGCCAATGACGCGACCGACACGCTCGCGGAGAGTGGCGGGGAAAGCGTCTGAGGCGACAATGTCCTTGTAGGTGCGCTGTGGGTCCTTTGTGAAGATGCAGATCTTTGCGTCGTCGGCGACAATAGGGTGGGGCAGGGCGCTGTCGAGTGGTTAGCATCTTGTCCGGGGCGCATACTTTTCTCGCAGACTAACATCTTGGTGGGCTTGAGGCGGTTGGTGTTGTTGACGTGCTTCTTGGTCGAGACGCTGAGGAAGATGGGCTGGTCGTTGTCCTGGGCCTCGTCGTCGTCGTCGGCAAGCAAGTCCTTTGTGGCAGAGACCTCCTGCTTGGCCGAGGCGTGCTTCTTCATATGCGCAACGAGCGCATTGGCGGCCCGCTCGACCTGGGCGGGGTCCAGCTGGTAGGGGGTGCCGGCGACAGCCTTTGTGGTGAGAGGCGCCTCGGCGGGCTTGGTTGCCTTCTTTGTGATTTGCTTGGATCGGGCCATTATGGTTGGAGTATAATGTGGAGTTGATGGTCCCCTCGAAAAATGCAGCAAAGCTTCACGCACGACTTTTTGGCGGAGAGATGTTTTTCCGGGGCCGCCAAGTGGGGCCCGACTTTCTGGCCGGATTGCAAGGGTCCAATCATCTGCAGGCACACGACACGACTCGGTACCGTGTCTAGGCATGCAATTGACCGTCGATGGTTTTGTAGTTTTGGGGTATATGTGTTTGCTCCTGCATGTTAATGTATCGCGCTCGTGATGATGCGGTGCAAGCAGAATTGGGGTCTACAGTAGGAGATGGCTCACTGCAGCCGCTGGATAGCCTCGGTGAATGCTGCAGCTTTGCAACAGGCGCTGATGCTGTTTAGCTTCTTAACTGTGTCTGAGCAATATCAATTCCAGGCAGGCGGGCTGACAGTATGTGCTGCTGCTGCTGCTGCTGCTGCTGCAACTCCTTTTCAGTAATTGGCTTGGGCATGGGCATGGGCGTCCAGACGGGCATGTCTGTGCACCCGTCTCGACGCGTTTTTTCGAGCGCGTTGCTCGCCGTCACGTCTGGTGCGTCTCCACTCTGCGCCTCTCAAACGGGAATATTACCCGTGCTGAGTCTACGTTGGTTCGTAGGAGCTTGACACGACACGACACGACACGGCCTGGCACAAAGAAAGTTTGCTGCAGCCGTGAGACTGGTCGGGTCATGGCATGGCCTGGGTGGGAGGCTGCATGGCACACTTTTGCTTGTTGGTAATTACATGTGATGACCTAACATCTGACGTGGGGATTGGGCATGTTGAGGGTGGAGAGCATCTGCAGGCGCCTTGCAGAGGGCTGCGCAGGTGCGGGCCCTAGGTAAACGCGGAGCATGTGTCGAGCGCGACTTTTGGGCGCGATTGAGGATGACGACGAGGTAGGATCGCGTCTGAGACGCGTAGAAACCAGCTTCGGCGGCGTTAGGGGCTCAGCTGGCGTGTTGGCGTGCGTCTCAGCCAAATTGGCTGGGACCGGTCACGGCGGCATCGAGGCAATGCGAAGTGATATATGGACGGGTGCAGCGTGTGGACAGACAGCGTGGGGACAGAGTCGAGCGAGGGCCGCGTGTAGGCTGCCAATTGGGATTTTGGAATTTGCAAAAGTGTGCATTTGCAGGAGGCTGGGAAACCCAGGTGAAGGGAGCCTAAGGCGGGATTGATGTAATAGGTAGCCCAGGTAGCCAGCAATGCACGAGTGTCGCCGAGGACGACCGCTGACAGCCGTGGCGTGGGCGGACGGGTGCAGTTTGCCGCTGGATAGGAGCTGTGAGCAGCTGGTGGTGGCAGTTGGCAGAGAGACGAGGCCGTGAGGATAGCCATCTTGTGCATCGTCGCCCTCTGTCTCGTTGCAATCCCGACCTCCTGCAAACGTCGTGTAGAGTTGGAGTCGATGGCGGCCTGGGCGAGCTCGGGCCCCCTCGACCCGCGTACCTTCCAGCTCCCACCTAAGGCCGAGTTAGCGCGGCACCGTGGCACCTGCCCGTGGTATTCCACCGCGCGCGTCAACGACGTGCCTGCCTCTTGAAATTCGTCCTCCGACCCGGACTACATGGACACTACCTCCCTCTAACCTCTCCTTACCCCCTCCCCCCTCTCCCCCAATCCCTCCTCTAGCTTCCCTATCCTCCTCCCCTCGACCGTCGCGTCGATCGCTGGCTGGCAGACTCTCCGCCCGTCGAAGCGTCACGTCCTCGACCCTCATTGTTGTTGACGAGTCGACACGCCGCGTCGAGCCCTCGCCCTCGCCCTCGACCCGCCATGGCCTCCAGCCCGACCAAGGCTGCTCAGCACGTGCTGCCCTC
The DNA here is from genome assembly GCA_019775935.1 of Neoascochyta sp. HWLR27. NCBI lineage: Eukaryota > Fungi > Ascomycota > Dothideomycetes > Pleosporales > Didymellaceae > Neoascochyta > Neoascochyta sp. HWLR27. Next base: position 67,193 of record WODD01000131.1, on the reverse strand, counting down.
GGACGCCCCGACTGAGCCCGCCTCGCAGCACTCGCAGAAGCCCTCGCTGCTCCCCGCATTTGGCGACGCTGACGCTGACGACCTGCCCTCGTCCTCGCCCTTTCCCGCCGTCAAGCGCAAGTTTGGACACGACTCGCCCTCGGCTGCCCGTCACCACGACAGAGGCCTCAAGTATTACCCCACCCCCGTGCCCACCTCGTCCACCGGTGTCTTTGACTTCTCTTCGCCGCGTCATGCCCGCCCCTCCATGCAGCGCGCCGTGTCGGCCCTCTCCGAACGCATCCCCCTCGGTGCTGTTCCCACCATCGACCTCCCCGCCAATGGCGAAGTAGTCCGTATGGGTAGGTCGTCCAACTCGGCCGACTACCAGCTGTCCACCAACCGCCTCATCTCACGCGTCCATGTCCAGGCCGCACACCACGCCCCAACCCCGTCCTACCCCAACGGCTACATCGAGGTTGAATGCTTGGGATGGAACGGGGCCAAGATCCACTGCCGCGGCTGTGTCTTCGAGTTGGCCAAGGGCGACACGTACATGTCGGAGAACCCCGAGACGGAGATCATGTTGGATGTGCAGGACACGCGTGTCGTCATTGCCTGGCCTGTCATTCCCATGTCCAAGTTCTCGTGGGAATCAGAGGAGGAGGGCATGCCCACCCCCACGCGTAACAACACGCAGGCCGCCTTCGACTCCAGCCCTCCTGTCGCGCCGCCACGCTCGCCCGTCTCCCAGAGCCCAATCCGCCAGCCGGTCTTCGCCGGCCCTAGCACCACCACCGCTACCCCGTCTGGACCGGTACAGGTCTTTGAGGACGCCAATGCCCCCGAGGAGGGCTCTACTCTCCTCGAGTCTGCCGAGCAGACCTTCATCCGCCCTGCCGAGTCGTTCCCTGCATCCGGCCACGAGTCCGAGGTTCACGGTGCAAAGGCTAGCATCACGTCATCATTCGCCGATGATGACTACTCCGACAATGACGAAGAAAACGACCCCGTCGTGCACTCTTTTGGGCCCTTTGGGCAGAACCTGCTGGGTGGTCTTGCCTCTTTCTCGACGGCCACCCCTCGCAACGTCCCTCGGCCACCCCGTGCGCCTTTGGCCTCGCCATCCCCGCGTCGCCCGGCTGCCGTCGTTCGTTTCAAGGAATCGCCTATCAAGAACCACGTCATCAACCAGCTGGCCTACTCTCGTGTCCACTCCCACCCCTTGTCTACGATTCACGGTAACCTCCCTACCGATCTCAAGGCGTGTATCGCCAAGGGCGAAGAAAAGAGCTCCGACCGCAGCGGCTCAGTCACTCCACTCCCACAGCTCAGCCACCAGGATCTGAGGAGGATCTTGGATGACACCCCCTGCGTAGGCGAGATCCCCCGTTCTGGTAAGGACGCTGCCGGCAAACCGCTCGAGAGCGAGTTCTACTACGTCCCAGAGATGGACCCTGACCAGATGAGGCGGGAGACCATCACTGCTGGTATGCGCAGCACCGGCCTCCGCTCTGTGAGGAAGACCCACAAGGTACATGATTCTATCGTTGCTACATTACGACAGTCGCTAACTAGCTCTAGCAATACTACTGGAAACGCCCTCGCGTCTGAACTTCCCGACTCTTCTTTCATCTGCCATTCGAGTTCGCTTCTCATCCCCTATATCACAGACAACACAACATACCTTCTCAAATATTTTTGTATGCATAGCGAGGCGTTCACGATACCATTTTTCCGCCGGGTGTCGATTTCTGAATTTCGAAATGCTGCCCGCATCTCATGTACCACCACCTCTCAGATTGGCATCCACGGGGGTCGGACAGCATGTTTCTTGCGGCATCCTGAAGACGTGTTTGACCCACGGCCCGCCTCGTCGAATACTCGTATGCGATGTTTGGTCAGTGACTGCTACTGTTCCGGATCCCCACCTGCCCGGTGTCAGGATCCTCAGTCTTGCGCATCGGTCCCAATCATTACGCCGCGAACTAGCTCGTGCGTTTTCCGCACTGCATCCACGACAATGTTCCAGACGAGACTTTGTATATACGGTGCCGACGCAGCAACGCATGTGTAGGAGGAAAAGTGTCTTGTTTTTACCGCGGTGCTTTCTTACTTTGATTCCTGTTTCTGTTTCATCTTGCCTTGCCTTCTTGGCCTTATCTTGCCCTCAGAATGATCTCGCCGTGCCTGTCTCGGCGCCTGCTTTCGATATGTACTTATCTCATCCCGCGGACTAGGGTAGTCGATGTGAATTGCATGCATTATACTACTCGAACTCATATTGCGTGCCGCTACATGCTGAGTGTGTTACTTTGGACCAAAGACCGAATTCCATCCAGCCCTCTTACCCTATCGACCCCACTGTAAATCGGCACAACATTCTACGCGCATGGTCGTCAACTCCTCTAGCAACACAACGCACACGTAAACATCACATCTGACTCGATGATGCAGAACCGGATTGAGAGGCGCGCATCAAGAAGTAAACAGAGGGAATGGAACAACCTTATATATGTCCGCTACCGCAAATATATATTCCGTCAGGCAGTCAATCAAGAATGGCCGTATATCTGCGTCCAGAATCCATGTGTGCTGCTCTACTAATATTGCCGTGTCGTCTCCCTCTCGCGCTTTTTGTCGGGCGTGTTTGGGATACTGGGTGGTCATGTGGATCCGGGAGGTGTGTATAGGTCGTCATTGTGGAGATTATAAGACTGAAATGCTGCCGCAGTGCAGGCGAACATCAATCTCGACAAACACGAGCAAATGCAACTCTGTTTACTGCAGACATGGCACATGACGTCAGCTCAGCTTGACGCGAACCTGGTACGCGCTCATGCAACGGTGCAATTCACTTCTCACATCACGCCTCACAACTCACGGGCGCCGACGAGTCCAAGCTGGTGGTTTGATTGCGGTATCATTTGTGTGCGCGAGGGCGCGAGACTGCTCTGTGCAAGAAAGGAAAGGTTGAATCGATTCACTCTACATGCCCGATCCCGTCATGATGATACTCCGAAGTGTGAGTAAGAAGCACAGAAAAGGCGGCCTTCCATGTGCCAGAGCGGGCTGTATCCGTGCCGCCATGTCCTGCCCGTCGCATGCATTCGTCGCATTCGTTCCACCGTAACCGGTCTCGCCAGACGCCGTTGTGCGAATAATTTACTTGAGCTTCTTCTTGGGGCGGAGCTGGTTGGTGTGACCGCACTTCTTCTTGCGCTGTTGAGGGGAGAGAGTGTGTTAGCCGACGTCGTACTGGCAAGAGGGGAAGGGATCCCATCGCGGGGTCGGGGAGGGGAGGCAACGTACGCAGTTGACAGCCCTCGGGGGCAGGCGGGCGTAGCACTTGCGGCAGATCATCTTCTCGCAGTTGTACTTGGAGGCAAGGGCCTTGAGCGAGGGCTCAATGATACCGCCACGGAGACGGAGGACCAGGTGCAGAGTCGACTCCTTCTGGATGTTGTAGTCGGACAGGGTACGGCCGTCCTCGAGCTGCTTGCCGGCGAAGATCAGGCGCTGCTGGTCCGGGGGAATGCCCTCCTTGTCCTGGATCTTGGACTTGACATTGTCTGTCCTCAGTCAGCCTGCGCTCCGGGATTCCATCACTGCCGGCGCGTCCGGGGTCGTGTCGAGCATTGCGCCGCGTGCAGTGGGCGTGGCGTGCGCTGGCGAGGGGGCTGCGTACCGATGGTGTCAGAGGACTCCACCTCGAGGGTGATAGTCTTGCCCGTCACTGCGAGGCATGTCAGTATGCTTTCGGCGAGCGCATGTTGCGGGTTGGCGACGTACGGGTCTTCACGAAGATCTGCATGTCGACGGTGTTGCGGAATCCTGTGCTGAGAGTTCGTCGTTGGAGAGGGCGAGATTTGGTTCCCGCATGTGCGAATGTCGCTTACGTGATTGTCGCTTAGCTGGCGCTAGTGCTGCCTGTGCACGGCCATTCTCGCCGTGCGCGAACATCACCCTCCACGTCAGATGTGCATGGTTGTCGCGTAATTAGCGGGGCGGCATGTTGTGTTTTCTTAACCTAGAGGCTGAGGGTTTCGAGGTGAGGGGTGTGGCCATGGTCCTTTGCGAACACGATACCGCTCAGAGTATGCCTTGGTATCAGCCTAGCAATCTGAATAGATCATGTCCACACAAGGATCATCGGAGACGTGCAATTACTGAGTGTAGCCAACGAGCCTGGTCAAGCGCTGTAGGCTGCACAATACTCTGAGTAGGCAAATTGTCCGAGGTGTCAACCGTCGTTGTACCGGATTCTGATAGTTCGCATCTTACTAGGCTGAGTTGGGAGAATCCTACATCTATTTTACGCATCTCACGACCGAGAGGTGGAGATGGTGCAGTGTAGAGGGTCAGAAAATATACAAGAAAAATGACAGTGTACTAAGCACGCTTAGCATGTCACTGATCCTTATGGTTCGCTTTTCGATCCTGAGGTATTCGACCTCGAGTGCAAGATTGCACATCACAGCCCATATTATGTTTATTGATTTTGACACCTTTGCCTCTTTAATCAAGGTTGTTGGGACCATAAGGGATCAAACGCACGAAGGTTGATCGACAGGAATGACAGACCGACCATNAATCGGGACTAGTGTTGGTTACACCCGTCGACCTACAAAGTCTGCCTCCACGATAGATCTGAATCAATCAATCTTCTACCTACCCAATCGTTGCAACGACTATAGTTGATTCATCACTCATACCTTTGCCGTATCAACAAAGGTAAAAAGAACAGACTTTGCTTCTATCTCGGTTGCAGGCTGTGTATCAAATGGGTTTGATTTGATATTTTCAATTGATTTTTTTATCATGCTAGGGGTAACTATGGCGGATTTATCAAAATCGGTCCAAGAATGCCTCACTTGAAACACCGTCTATACTACCGTTATCCAATTGAAAGTAAACTTGACATCTCATAAGAAGGCTGTGAATGAATGAGCTTACAGAAGAATGTTGTCGTTCTAACTATCGTCACGAAAGGCCGCCCTCTCAATCGGGCTCAAGGGCACAAGTTGACAAAAGATGCGAAAAATAAAAAATCATTGTTCTACCAAGGCGTCGACACTTAGACATCTTCCAACACCAGCATATACAGATAATTTTTGGTTTATTTATTTACCAGCCATTATCTCTTTTTTGTACTTTCTCCCCCACTTCTCTGCTCTGCTTTCCGTCGAGATCACAGTCGTGACGAGCATCTCCAGTGATAGCCCCGCCAACCCTGCAGCCTCTTTATAGAATGACCTTGCCCGATCCGACAAATCTTGCTCTGTTTTGTACGACTGATACAGCTGCCCCGGTCTTAGGATACGCTTGCCCGCGCCTGCATCGCGCACTGCTTTCACCCTCGTAAAATTGTTATGGACACCCTGGACCATCTTTAGGGCGTCTTCAGGGGACGAGTTATCTGATAGTCGACCTGTGCCCTGTTCGTCCTCTGTAGGAAACATCTGATATAAATGGTTGCGAAAGTCGTTGGTGTCTTTTGCCCGTTGGATCTCGGCGTTTTCGAGGAATAGATTGGCATAGAAATCCAGGTATTGATCGAGCTGATCCGGTTGCATAGAGAGGATATCTTTTTCCTGAAGATGGGCAAGTTCTTCACCTGAAAAGCGATTGGTTCCACCCCGTTGCCTATCCTTTGCAGCTCTGATTTGTCTGGCCCAATCGTCCCAGTCCAAAACTACTGCCGTAGGTTCAGATGGCAGTCTCGGATGCCGTTGCTCGTTGTCGAAAGGGTACAATAGTTTGGTACAAACGACAAGGCATCCAACGAGTTGTGCTTCGGGTAAGTGTTGAATACCGACTCTCTTTTTATCTGATTGATGCGGAGTGAAGTCGTAGTCAAGAAACCTCGCAAGTCGAAGTGTTGCATCATATAATTCAAGAGGCAGGCCTAGCTCCTTCAGGTAGCGGAAAAGAATAAGAGGATGATTGAGAGGCGGCCAAACGATCTTGTGCTGCTCCATGAAAATGATCTGCAAATCGGTAGTCACTGTGTAGAATCGGCTGTACTGGAGTACTGCATCGGGGTCTAGCGCAGCGTGATAGGTAGAAGGTAGCCGATCTTTCATCATCAACGGAAGATACTTGATCGCTCTTTGGTACGCCAGCTTCCCGTCTGTTACCCACGTGTGTATGTCGCCAGGCGTGACAGGCAGGCGCAGGGTCAGGATGCCGAGGTAGCATAGTGCCAAACAGTCAAGAAGACTGGGTAAGTCGTCCAGTTGAATTCGTTTTCTTCGTTTTGATCGAGCTTTACTTTTCTCGGCTTCTGTCCCGCTCTCGTCGCTATCCAAGGTGCTGAATGTTTGAGACTGGGATTGAGAATCAAAACCCGGATTGTCGTTTTCAATCCTGTCGCCGAGTTGGGCAACGCGCAGGGACCAGAGGTCGAATACTACAGTCTCAAGTTCGGCAGTCAGGCCTTCGCCCTTTATCAGGTACCATATCTGGTGGCGTAGTATGAGCTGCAGGCACTTTAGATACAGGTCAACGCCTGATCGCCCACTCAAATCTGTTGCAGGGCGTCAGCGGTGGTGTGCGCAGTCTGATGTTATGATTCCGACATACGCTTTGCAACTTTCTGTTTGCCAGTGTCGTCCTTCTTCTTGCGCGTAGTGGTTCGTGAAACCTGCGAGAACAAGTCCTCGTCATCTTGGCCTCGAATCAGGCCCTGCCACTCGTTAGTGCCGGAGCGTATAATGCGCCATGTCGACCTACCCCCTGGCGATGGCCATTCTGACAATAGAGGTAGCCGTCCTCGCCCTCCTCATACAGCCGGGATCTGCAGTTCTCAACGCCGCAAACGGGACCTTGGGTCAATTGAGGCTCCATGTTTCGCGAATGTCGGTTACAGGCAGGCTCAAGGTAACTTCATGTTTTGACTTTTAGCGTATGATTTGATAACGGCGGCTGCTCCCGCTGGCACTGGCGCCGACTTTGGCCTCACTCAAGCAATGCACGAGAAAAGCGTAATGAGGGGAAGCGCGCATCTGTGTATGTACATGCATGCGGTTTGGCAAAGTTTCACGGTTGCGCAAACATCGCTATCTCACTAGCGTGAAAACGGAGATCGCACTTTCACAGCACTGATTCAACCAGTCAAAACCACGACATGCCGTAACATCATCACCTTTTTATTCGTTTGTCGTAAGGGATATATCTAGGAAAGGGAAACAGATTCATCATAAGTTTCCCACACATGGCAATGCAAGACCCCAAAATACGTCCGAAGAACCGCAGGCATTAGTCGCCGTCAGTACAGGCGGATCGCATAGGAGAATGCCAGAGTTACCACAGAGGCCATAGGTCTACAAAAGGGGATGCGGGGCCTTTTACAACCTAGGCTCTGATCGGAGCTCAACACTTCGCGACTTGCCTCCTGCCGACAGTCGACGTATCCAACGCGAGTAATTTATTTGGGAGCCTCCTTGGCGTCGATGGCGCACTCCTCACCCATGGCGGTGAGAACAATGACGCCTGGGATTGATTAGCACTGGATTGGCTGGGGGAAACTGCAATTGACTTACTGGTGTCCTTGCCCTCGTCGTTGAAGAGCTTGTTGATCTTGTCACCAACCTCGCCGTCGGGGAGCTTGACGTCGTCCTTGGTGGAGCCGTCGTCAGACATGAGGGAGAGGAAACCGTCCTCGGAGACGTCGACCTGGTTGCCATGTTAGTCTTGGCACGCGCACACGGCTGCGCTGCACTTACGAGGAGGTACTCCTGGCGGCGGACGTTGGGGACATCCATGTTGTGGGTGGAGGGACAGAGCTCTTCAAGCTTCTTGGAGGTGAAGATGTCGATGGCGACCAAGTGGACCTTGGCGTGACCGTGCTTGCCAGTCTTGGAGGTGGTCATCTCGACAATCTTGCAAGGGCGGTTCTTGATAACGACGAAACCGTTCTTCCTCAGAGCAGAGCACTGCATAGGGTAGGTGGTGGAGGCACCGGCATCGGCGCTCTCGAAGGTGTGCTCATGCTGTGGCAGTCAAGTTAGTTGGTGCGCTTTGCATTGACGGTCGAGGGTCGCAATGCGGGCGCAGCTGGCAGCCACAGGCGGAAAAGGTGGGGTAAAGCCATGTGCAGGAGTCGTGGGAACGTACCTGCGCGTCGTCGGCCATGGTGATGAATGAAAGTAGTTTGCGACGGGTGAGGAAGAGGCAAGTTGTGTGTGTCGGGGGTTGGGGGGTAGTGGGGTGGGAAAGCCGGCCTTTAAGGATGATGAGAAGTCTTCGCCTGGATTTTGATCGTTGGCAGCTTCCCCTCCGCGCCACCGCGTGCACGAGCCAAGCGTCCGGAGAAACGTATCGCCGATCCGTCCCTCGACTGCGTGTCCATGCCGCCAACGCCTCGGTGCTCAGGACTCTCGACGTGTAGTTTGGATTGCGCCCGTGAGTGTTCTGCCGCCGCCGACAACATGTGGGGGCTGGACAGGCTCTCCTCGTATTCGACGCCCTCGGGCACCCCTCCTCCGCGACTCGACTCGTACTCGCCGGCGCCTCGCAGGGGCTATCCAGCAGGGCTGGGCCCGCTGCCGGTGCGACCTGGCCTGAACCCGCGGTCGTCTTCGCTATCTCTCCTGTCCCCCGGATCGTCGGTGACCAGTCTGCCGTCCTCGGTGCGGGGTCCCAACGGCGCACCGCTCCGCAGACGCCCAACGGGAGGCATTCAGCCCAACGTCCCCGACCCAGTTCACGTGCTCGCTTCAATCATGGGCGGGCAGCCGAGAAGGCCGCCGACAGATGGGCAAAAGGAAGGGGCCGTCCAACAGAGACCCGAGGAGATGGACGTGGATATCGATTTCGGAGAGCTCAGCCTGCAAGCTTTCGCTGCAGAGGAGACGGAGCAGCGGCCATCCAGTCCTGTACATACATATAGCGCGCAATCGATTGAAGAATGTATGTGTTCACGACCTGCGTCTGGGCTGCTCGCTCATGTGTATCTGCAGATGACAAGGAGAAAGACAAGTTTGAGGACTTGCACAAGTCTATCCTAGCCTGTGACGAGGTTTTGAAGTCGGTAGAAACCTACCTCACAAACTTTCAGGCCGATCTTGAGGCTGTGTCGGCAGAGATCGAGTCACTCCAGAACCGCTCGATAGCACTGAACACGAAGCTCGAGAACCGAAAGGTGGTCGAGAAACTACTAGGGCCTGCAGTCGAGGACATCAGCATCTCTCCAGCCATCGTGCGCAAGATCGCAGAGGGGCCAGTGGATGATGGTTTCATGCGTGCTTTGACTGAGATTGAGAAGCGCTCCAAGATTATTGACGCCAAAGTCAAGGAGCAGCCTAATCTAGGAGCACTTGCCGACATCAAACCACTCCTGGACAACCTTACCAACCGTGCTGTTGAACGAATTCGAGATTACATAGTCGCTCAGATCAAAGCTATCCGCTCACCCTCCATAAACGCGCAGATTATCCAACAGCAAGCTTTCCTGAAGTTTAAGGATCTGTACGCGTTTCTTGCGAAGCACCAGCCTGAGCTCGCACAACAAATCTGCCAGGCCTACATCTACACAATGCGGTGGTACTACCTGAACCACTTTACCAGATATCGAACAGCACTTGAGAAGATGAAGATACATGCGCTGGACCGCTACGATGTGCTTGGTGAGGATCCAAATACCAAACGAGGCGGGAACTTGCTTGGTCAATCTCGTAATGCCCCAGCTGCATACGATGCCTTTTCGCTAGGACGGCGCCGCGATGCACTGAAGAGCTCGGCTACCAATGCTTTGACAGCCCACCTCGCCGAAGAAGAAAAGTCAGCACATTACCTTGAAGTGCCTTTCCGCAGTTTCAACCTCGCGCTCATCGATAATGCGTGCTTCGAGTACACCTTTTTGTCGACATACTTTGCACCCTCACAAAATTACCACGCCATCTCTCGGACTTTCTCAGGCATCTTCGAGCCCACCTTAGCAATGAGTCGGGCGCTTACCAAACAACTCGTTGATACAACAACCGACACACTAGGCGTCTTACTTTGCGTACGATTAAACCAGCACTTTGCTTTTGAATTGCAACGGAGAAAGGTCCCAACAATGGAAAGTTACATCAACGCAACGAACATGCTTTTATGGCCACGATTCCAGCAAATCCTCGACATGCATTGTGTTTCGCTACAAAAGCTCACCTCGTCGCTACCAAACCGACCGCCCACTGGTAGCGTCCTGCTTGGTTCCAGCAATGCAAACGCAAACTCAACAGCACCCACGCCTTTAACACAGAAGCTTGCGAACCTACTCCACGGTATTCTTGCGCTCTCGTCAGAAGCTGGTGATGACGAACCTGTCAGTGTCTCTGTTGGGCGGCTGAGGAGTGAGTACGAAGCGTACCTGACCAAGTTCAGCAAGAGCATTAGCGACGCGAGGAAGAAGGAGAGGTTTTTGTGTAATAATTACAGCCTCGTGTGCACGATCTTGGCCGATGTCGAGGGCAGACTTGGCGAGGAGCTTAGAGCTCATTTTGAGAAGCTGAGGAATGCTTTTGATAAGTAGGCAGTCGCAAAGGCAGACAACTTCAATCCGAATAGTCATGATTATCTGGTCTAGCAGAGCCGATGCACTTGATTGCTCACAATAATTTGAAACGCGACAAAGCTCAACCAGTAGTAAATAAGAATTGTCAGACGAGCTGCTGCATGCTGCTCCACTCGTTCGCAGTCCGTGCTCTCTCGTGATGCAGACCCCGGACCTCGCTCAACATCACGACGTCAGCCTCGTCGCCCGCACCAGCCTCGCCGCCCATATCCGCCCTATATCCAACCAGTCTCACTCTGACATGTGTATTCGGATCCAGTCACATACTTCAAAAAAGGCCTATGGCAACGAATTTTACTATCAAGGGAGATTTCTGCGAGGCATGCGTGAATATCCTCTCAGGCTCCGGCCAAAACTCCACTCGACCCTATGTCATCAAGCAACTGAGGCCCAAAATATGCAAACTTTGTCGGTTTTTCCTAAATATGTGAGCCATTCTTCTTAATACCATGGAAAGTGACGCTCAACCATCTTGTAGATCGAATCTACGGCAAAACACGAAGGATCCATCTCTCCCACGAATCAGCGTAATAACGTGGCCAATTTCAAAGGGAGCGGGCATAGAATTCCGAGTCCAAAGAGGGAGCACGTATATGGTGCGTGGTAAACCGACCGGATGGCTCATCTCCGATCGGAAGCAGCCAGGCAATGGCAACGTACTGCATGCACGTAGTCTGAAAAAAGATAAAATCGACTGGAACGTAGTGACAGAGTGGTTGAACGTTTGCAGAGTTGGTCACAGTACTAGCTGTGGAGTCAAACGGCCATTCTCAGTCCAGGATTTCCAGGTAATCCAATGTTCAACGCGCAGGATCGTTCCACTACCCGAAAGCCAGAGATATGCTGCTTTAAGTTACACCTGGGGCCCGGCTGAAGAAGCGCCGGAGTTCATGCGGAAGGTCTCAGCATCCGTTCCTCGCGTCATCGAAGATGCCATCATCTGCACCCAGAAGATCGGACTGAACTATCTTTGGGTGGATCGACTATGCATTGATCAAGCAAACCACAAGTCAAAACATGCGATCATACACAGCATGGACAAAATTTATCACAACGCCACGGTAACAATCATCGATGCCGCTGGGATTGGACCCAGGTTCGGCCTTCCTGGTGTGTCGCAGACAGAGCGACATGCGCAAGCTTCGATTTATTTCAACAAACAAAAGTTCATTTCTGTCTCTAATGCGCGGCAAGATGTCATGTCAAGTAAATGGGCCAAGAGAGGTTGGACATACCAAGAAGGTCTTCTGACTCGGCGGCGTCTTGTTTTTACTAGATCGCAGGTCTACTTCCAGTGCCTGGATGCATACTTCTGCGAAAGTGTTGCGATTCCAGTCAATACTGAGAGTAGAGCCTTTCGACGCGAGACTGACCTGCTCAAGGAACACCTACGGGTTTTCCCATTGCAGGGTGTAGGGTTCCGACACGAGCACCTCCTCTCTCGGATTGAAGAATACCTCTCTCGGCAGCTATCACATGACTCTGATATACTTCATGCATTCATGGGTATTCTCATTCATTTCCATGGTTTGCAGAAACCCGTTCACAGCTTCTGGGGGCTGCCATTCGATAGCAGCAGTCCAGGAAAGACTGGGTCGCCAGAGATCGCTTTCCTTACATCTTTACTTTGGATGCCCACGATGAATGGACAAGGATCGAGGCTTGGTCGCAGGAACAATTTCCCTTCTTGGAGTTGGGTCGGCTGGAAAGGCATCGGCGGAATACGACCGGATCCCAACATTCTGACTACCTGCAGTATCATCAGAGATGTCGCGCTAGAATTGGAGAGCGATCAAGGAAACTACATCAAAATCTCCGAGTATATCCAGACATTACAGGATGGATCATGCTTCAGTCGTCACAGGTTCGGGTTACGGCTATCCGGTTGGGTCACGCTTGTTCGACTACAACCATACCGGCAGCCATCTTTGAATGGTGATAAAACAGTCCAGCTCGTCAATGTTCTCGACAGGAATGGGCAACATGTGCTGTCGCAAGCTACGGTAATGACACACTGGGTAGCCGACGATCTTATCCCGGATCATCATCAGCTATTTCGTGAAACTTGGCCGATTTTCCTGTTTCTCGGACGAATGGGAGTTGTGTGTGGCCTCGTACTGAGACCTATCACGGGAGAGACCTATGAGAGACTCGGAGTTCTGTCCTATATGAAGGTTGACCCGTGGTCTCATACCGATACCCAATTCTGCCATCTCGTGAGGCGAGACTATGGTCCCCCACATCGACCTCTGCGGCTGTACTGTGAACGCCGTACTATATATCTGATATAAATAAACCGCTGTGGTTCTGGTTTGTCCATATTAAAGTACATTGATTACACATACACGATTCCTCTTTACCTAGTGAGCTGAAAACACATTAATTTTCACTTTGCCCCTAGTGGCTATTCTAGCTGCCCAGAATGGTAGCCGCCGCACTTGCAACAGTCGCAAGACCAGTAATTACATACCGCCGCGCGTTTGTCTCCGACCATGTCTCCGCAATGGTCTTCATATCAACTGTCTGTGCCCATTGCTTTGCCGAGTCCCTGGCTGTTGCTTTGCTTGTTCCAGTTTTTCCAGATCCTTGAAGTTTGAACCCTTCCTCACGTAACAGCTGCTGAGCCTTCCACTTGCCAGCGCCGTTGACACCAGGCTCCATGTAAAGTGCCGTATAGGGAATGATCGACGCGATTGCAACGGCTGCCAGTGCATATACTGCTCTAGCGTGTGATGTGCCCGTTGCAAAGTATGCGAGGGCAGCGTTGCTTGATGCTCCGAGCAGAATCAGTGGCGCAACATATATAGGCGCGATTTGATACGCTTGGAGCCACTGACGTGCCATCACCTCAGGAGGGGCGTGTGTGGTGATAGGTGGGATTACAACATGGCTGTAAGCAAACGTAAAGCCTGGATGTCATTAGAGGTACTAGTAGGCATCTAAATCTTGATTCATACCTGTATATATCGCTGGTGCAGTAAGCCCAACGCACTGAAGTGTAGACACGAGGGTCCGGGAAACGTCTGTCATGACCATAGGTTCAAACGTGCATGTAAAGCCTTGAATGAAACAAAGAAGATGTTGGTATCTGGAAAGAGTGCAAATAAGTCGGAAGCATGCAGGTGATGGGGAATTTTGAAGGTAATACAGAGCTGACACGTGCATCGCGGGCTGCCTATTTATAAATGGTGGAGCATGGTACGCTAGGTAAAACAAGGTTCAAGCCAGTCTCTATCTCGTTCACATAGCCTACCGCGCCTGAAGATTTGAAACACACATCAACGCAAACTCCTACTTGTAGTTAGGTATACTAAAGCTTGAGATCAAAGTCGACTGGTTCATTGGAACAAAAGCTACAGGCGGCCTGAGTGCAGAGCTCGTGACCGTGAGATCTGTTCGCCAAGATACAAAGCTGATCAGATCGCAAATCAACGTATCATGAAAAAGGAATGTTCACAATAAATTTTACAGTGATTGTATCGTTTTGAATCAACTGGATTTGGTATAGAACTGGATCAAAGTGTCCTGATGTAGTCTTGGAAGCTCTTGTAGTTTAATCTACCGCAGCAAACTGATTTCGTTGAAAAAGTCTGTAAGACATGGGATTTCTAGTTCATACAGTAAGGCAGAGCAGAATATATGACCGGAATACCCACCTGTATTCGGTCTTTTACCTTTGTAAGTGGGTAGATAATGGGCTGTCCAAAAAGCGGGTCGCTGTTCCGAACAAGGAATGATCGGCAACACCGACAACGAGTTACCGAGACGCCGAGTCCGAGACGCCGGGTCGGAGACTCCAAGGCACAGTTATGTTCAGCCCGGCCATTCATTCTTGAAACGGGATCTCGGTTTACGATATTTTTGAGAACATGTAGCATCTGAACGCCGAGGGCGAGTATATAAATCAGTATGTTCGTCGTAAGTGAGACGAGCATCTATCTCACAGACACCACACATCCGAACCACGAGAACAACCACGATACTAGATTATTCTCAATCTACAGAAACCCCAACATACAGAAATGTCTCACATGACAAAATCGACACCTCCCCACGACTTGTCCATCGTTCCACTTTGGATTGGTGGCTCTGAAGTTTCCATCACTGCCGACACAATCTTCTTTCCCGTCACCAATGCCAAAGAAGACAAAGTCCTTCACAATGCTGTATCCGCAACTCAGAGATGTGCAGTAGCAGCATGTGAAGCAGCATCTCTCGCCTTCCGCACCTGGCGCAAGACAAGCGTCGCCCACCGCCGTGCACTCCTTTTCAAGGCTGCTGATACAGTGGAGCGCAGGGCCCAAGAGATAATGGGCGCACAGATCAGTGAAACCAGCTGCCCGAAAGAGTTTGCGGGTATGAATATCAAAGGTGGACTTGCAAATATGCGGGAGGTCGCAGCTGCGACGAGTCAGCTCAGAGGTGCTCTGCCTCAAAGATCGACCAGGCCTGATGGCGAAGAAGTAGCAGGACTGACGATAGTGGTGAGAGAGTCCGTCGGCGTTGTATTGGTGATTCCACCGTAAGTCCATCTCCACCAATACATCTGCAATACTGAGCGAAGCATAGTTGGAACGGCGCAGTTATTCTACCATTGCGAGCTATCAGTCAGGCACTCGCTGCTGGTTGCACCGTAGTACTGAAGGCTTCTGAGCTGTGCCCACAGACACATCATTTGCTAGTCGAGTGCTTAGAGGAGGCCGGTATCCCGAAGGGGGTTATAAACGTGATTCAAGCCAAGCGTGAGGACGCCGCCGAGGTCACTGAAGCAATCATTGCACATAGTGCAGTCCGAAAAGTTGATTTCATTGGCAGCGCTGCAATTGGTAGCAAGATTGGACAGGTCTGTGCGAAGTATCTGAAGCCTATCTTGATGGAACTGGGAGGGAAAGGACCGGCTCTTGTGCTAGAAGATGCAGACCTTCAGAAGGCCGCTTTTCTATGCGCGATGGGAGGTGAGTTTCCCGAAATACCCTAGTAAATCATCAGCTAACAGAGATCAGCAATTGCAGATCATGGGCAGCTTTGCTTCTCGACCGAACGGATTATCGTACACAAGTCGGTATACTTTCAGTTTATCGAGATGTTGAAAGCAGCGATCGGACGAATTCCGTCTGCTGGCGATGCTGTGACTCGGCAGTCGGCAAAACATGCATACGACTTACTCCTGGACGCTCAGGAAAAGGGAGCAGAATTTCTCGTTGGCGGCCCCGAGTACCTGAGCGAGACAAGTCTTAGGCCCACACTGGTCACTAATATCTCTCGCGATGCGCGTATCCGCGATGAGGAAACGTTTGGGCCTTCTGCCAGTGTATATGTCGCAGAAGACGATGAAGACGCTGTTTCTCTGGCTAACGATTCTGCCTACGGTTTGAATTGCGCAGTCCACAGCACTAGCTGGGAACACGCATACAACGTTGCAAAGCAGCTGGAGTATGGACAGGTACACATCAACAGCATGACAACAGGTGATTCTCGTGAGTACTCTATGGTGCTGATATCACTCATGATACTGACTTCTATGCAGCCAATGCCCCGATTTGCGGAATCAAAGGCTCAGGATGGGGGCAGTCGAACTCCATCTGGGGCATCAACGAATTTACGGTCGAAAAAACTTTGGTAAGTTCCATCCATCGGAAGGTTGTTTGTAATACTCACGACATGCTAGTATTTTGAAAGCGATGCCATGGCTATGTTTCGGTCTTAGGTTGGCTATGGGTTGCGTTTGAATTTATAGGACTGATCCGAAATAATTTAACCCTCATTTCTGTTTCAGAATGCGAGATGTAAAAAATAGAGCAACAGGAATAGATTTAGCAAAATCTCATCCCGTCCAACTTTATACTGGACTCCAGTAAGGTTCTGTCATCGAGAGAGGGCGCATGGTGAGTATAGATTCGCAGGAGGAATGATGGAAACGAAATCAGCATTTGAAATGTCTAGTGCACGATGCCTGTGCTTTTACTCGAAGAATAACCACACCAGTTAAAATATGTCTATGATGAGCTGAGACCCTCCCATCAACTACTTGATGGTGTTTTGCTAAAACGATCGCTCATTGGCTAGGCTAGGCGCTGCTGCCGCGGCGATTGAACTTCGCTCATGATGCAACCTGTCACGTACCTTCAATACGTCTGCCTACACCACGCACAGCACTCCATAAAGCCGGCACCTGCAGTCGCCCACTGTGTCCTGAAATACCGTCCGAATCTACCAGCAAGGTCGTGCCTGCTAGGCACAACGTCTCAACAACATGGTGCGCTCTGCCTGCCCCCCTTCTCACACATGTTCCAAGCTCATGTCGCAAACAGAACGCCCTCTTTAATTCCGCCTTGCGGCAGTCGACGTCGATTCGCAAAGATCTGGATCAGTTTGCCGATAGTGCATCGCCCTCGCCCCATCTACAGGCTCAGCTCAATGCCTCTCTCGCTACCTTCACACGTACTATCGACGATTATGGCAAGCTCGCGAAACAGGAGCCTGTCCAGACAAAGCAGGAGAAGGCGTTCGAGAGATTAAAAACATTTAGGGCAGAGCTGGAGGAGTACCGAGAAAGCTTTAAGCGGATCAAGAGCGTGAACGAGGAAGTAGTATGTGTTCGGAGCTCGATCTGCGGAACGACCGACTGATTTGTGTTACAGCAAACATCCGTGGCTCGAACAGAACTGCTCGGCCGTCGGCCCCACCATGCTGCGACTCCAGAAAACCCGTACTCGCTGCCCAACCAGACGGCCAGCATGCACTCTCCATGGGCGCCATCTCAACCACAGGATCCTAATGCTCCATACCGACCGAACCCATATTCTGCTGGCGCCCTACAGGGTGGCGAATATGACCGCGAAGGTCATGTACTGCGGGAGAATACTTTCTTTAACCAGACGTCTACACAGCTTGACGAGTTCCTCGACAGGGGTCGGGCGGTGCTTGGCGACCTGGGACAGCAAAGGGAAATGCTGAAAGGCACACAGAGAAGGCTGTACAATGTAGCCAACACCCTGGGTATTAGTGGCGATACTATCCGTATGGTTGAGCGTCGGGCCAAACAAGACAAGTGGATTTTCTGGGCTGGTGTCGTCGTCTTCTTCCTCTTCTGCTGGCTAGTCATTCACTTCCTGAGGTGAAGCAACGGAAATCTCCGAGGACATCCAAACTGGCTCATTCGAATCTTTCTGGGGTGTTTTAGAGTCCACCGGGATAGTTTTGATTAGCGCGGCGTACGGCGTATTCATATGGCTGTAAAACAGTCCAATACTTGGTACATTGATCTCGCTGTTTTCTTGAAAAGCACACTAATATCTACAGCAGCGCAGGGACTGGATGAGATGACGACAGTAGAAACACGTCTATTGTAATGACTACTCTCATGTTCTGCATCTATGTCCTCCAGTCACACAGAGGTCTCTTCCATTCCATAAACAAAATCTGTTCGACATTCAATCAGAGCCAATGCTTATCGAGCATCTTGTCACGTCAGAGGACTGTACGAATTCAAACAGTCGCATCACTTCAAGGTGACAGATACTAGAACCGTTAATGAGAGTTGTGAGTATCGATTGCAATGACATACCTCTTGACGATTACCACTTTCATCACCTCTTTGTCACAATAATTCGGAATGAGCAAAGAGCTCACCGGTCTTACCAATCTCCCCTCATCAACTCAATATGTCTTCTCATACCGTTTACTTCACCTGCTAGTTCGGCTTGTCGTATCCGAAGCCGCTCGATCTCGTTCATACTAGCAGAAGAACGTACCGGAGTGTTGATAAATGCACAGGCATACAGCGGAACATCGCCACCAAGTCTTGTTTTGAACCGATGAAGTTCCGGCGACAAGGATAGTCCGCATGAACTCCAACCAGCACGTCTAGGAACGCCAAGCCCACTTCTCTCATGGTAATCGTCAATAGGTGGGCTTCGTGGCCTCCCGTAGGCGAAGTCCATCAAGCCCGCTGTTCGTGGATCGTTTGCATCGGGTCTTTGGTACCCGTTGGACATTCTGTTGCTAGAGCTCGTTGTGTGTCGCCTCGCACCATCAAGTGCATCCGAAGAGATCAGGTCTCGCAGTTCGTTCAAGGCCATGATCCACTCGTGAAGGGCAGTCAAATTTTCGGAATCCACAATATGTTGCACACCGGTGTTGTAGAACTGTAGCAGGGCCTCGGCCAAACGGGCTGATAAGGTCTGGCTCGCAACAAGACACAAGATCATGAAGCGAGACCGACTTCGGGGGAGGCTCGGTTGGGCTTGAGAGTACATTTCGCTGTTCAGACAGTTGCGCATCATTTCGATCACCCTTTGTTTCCTCGATTCTTCCCCAAAACCTCTAAAGTTCCTGGTGCTCAGCTCTTGGAACAACACATACACATCTCTCTCAACCTCTTGACTGCTATTGTATACGTTGATCCCTGGGATTCTGCCAGCAACTCTTTGAGCAACGTACTCAATGAGTGGATTAGCATCGATATGACCACGAGACGCATCCCAGACCGGGAACCATGCTTGGAGCGTTGTCACGTTCAGGTGGACAAGTTTGGTGCCGAACTCAACATATACCAGCTGATCCATTTGATAAGGTGCGGGTTTTAGACGAATATTTGGCCGACAGCTAAGAAGTACAGGACGAAGAAGGTGAAATGCTGGATGCGTGTGCGTAAGATTCTAAAAAACCAAATAGGGTCAGAATATTCTATGCTCTATATACTCAGATTCCGAGTTAGGCGTATTCCATCTACTCAGCCCCAAGTCTAGTCGCTTCTGCCGTCTTGAGCGCTAGACTGGTAGTACTACGAATAATGCAGTTTGCTCCTGCCCCAACAAGTCACAACGCCATTTTCGAATCAATCCAATCCAACCGATATGGCGGTTACGCTGCCAACAATGACATTCTATGGTTGTCTTTCCCTTCGGTTCTTGTTTTGTCCTGGTTCACGTCATGGTGGCCCCACGCAAACACATGATATGTTGATAAACCTCTCTGTGGTTACATCCCCGTTGGACTGATCTCGATATTTGCCCGACCAGTGTTACACTCAGTGAGCCTCAGCACTCAGAACTCACCGCTATTGCTAGCAATGTCCTTTCAGTAGCACTAAATGCACCGCCCACAATTTTCGAACGACAGCCATGCTAAGATTTTGATTGTGGACGCACGATTGCATTCAGCATCATGACATTCTGGTTTAGAGCTCGGGGAAAAACTACACGTCTCACGCAAAATCGGATGTAAAACGAACTCGGACAATGGGTGCAGCCGGAATCAAGAATTGATTCGGGACTTGCATGCAGCTCTACCTTGTTGAGTGAATCTCCCTACAGTGGCTCCATGGCCTAAGCATGATACGATGATGCCTTCTCACCACCAACCACTTACACAAAACAGATCACCGGGCTGAAAAGCACACCGGTAAGAAGAGCAAGTGTTTGCCAACGAACCTCTCCGGTGTACTCACCGAAAACGACCTGCCCCCAAAGCATCACACAAACACAGCACGTGCAACGGAAATCCCACAGAACGTCCACAACACACCCAGTCAGCCAGCAGCAAGTCGTCACACAACAGAAACACGAAGCAGGCCAAAACCAATACCCCCTTGCATACCGACCGCTCCCTGCACGAGCCGTGCGGCAGTGTACCTCGACGCAGGCAACGCCCATCGTGGTTAGCATTTCCCTTGACGGCACGCACACGGTATCGCCAATGCACGGTTCCCCGTCCACGTGGGTGATGTGCGTATGCGCGGGATACATAGCGCAGCGCAGACCGCAGCACGAGATGCGCTCTCGTCTGTATCCTTGGTCCCACATCACTCCGCTAGCCTGTTACTTGGCCGTGGTCGCCTGCGTCTGGTGACTCGGGCGCAGACATGCGTTGTCGAGAGAGAGGGGAGACCGGTGTCGATGGTTGCAGGGAGTTTGGAGAGGGAGATTGTCTTTTGTGCTGACGGTAACATGGTATCGTGTAGTCTGGATCTAGCATGTTTGTCCAGCACAGATGGTAGTAGCACTCTGATGAAATTTTGTAGTCAGGTATGTCCAAAAAATGTGGATGAACGGAATGGCTTAGACTTTCCATTATCATTCAGATGTAACTACGTGCTGTATAGTTTGAATTTCCACAGTAAGCCCACTCAGAAAAACACGACATCGCCACCCTCCCACCCTCTCTCCTTCAACAACTCCCTAACACACTCCTCCCACGCAGGCGGCCCACAAACCAAGACCACAGTCCCCTCCCTCTCTGCCCCCTCCACCCCACAAACCCTCTCCACAACGTCTCCACAAATCCTTCCCCTCGCCCCACCCCACTCGTCCCCCGCACAACTCAAAACATGCTCCACTCGCCCCCGCCCCCGACTCTCTTTCATCAACGCCTCGAGCTCCCCATGACACAGGATATCAGTCTCAGCGCGATTGCAGTCAAGCAAAGCGCACGTGGTCGCGTCCTCGGGGTCCTGCAGCACAGCGCGCAGCACGCCCAGCACAGGCGCTATACCCGTGCCAGCGCACAGCATGACAAAGTGGCGCGCACGCCGCTCTATGCCGCGCAGCCGGTACGTGCCGTGGCGAAGGTAGGTGAAGGATCCTAGTGGGCCTTTGAAGGATACGGGTGAGCCGAGGGGCAGCGCGGCGAGCGAGGTCGGTAGGCTGGTGGGGCGGGGGTAGGTTTTTATGAGGAGCGAGAAGGAGCCGGGTTGAGAGGGGGCAGAGACCGGCGTGTATGCGCGTATCAGGGAGGTGGTTGTAGTGCGGGATGGCAGTCGGAGGAGAAGGTGTTGGCCGATCGGTAGGCCGAGAGGCTGGGTTGGATGTGGGAGCGTGAAGGTGTAGATTGACGTATCGTGCGAGACGGGTGTTTTGGTAGTTAAATGGGCTGTATTCCATGTGGTCGGGGAGAGGAAAGGGGTGTCTGGGGAGACAGAGGCGGAGGCGGGGTGAGGTGTATGTTGAGTAGCTGTGAGACTGGCGAGGGCTACGGGCGAGAGACGTCCGATGTGGTGGGCTGGCATCATGGCTTTGGCCGTCTCGCTGTGGATTGCTATAAATTCGTCGGTGGCATCGGAAGCGGCAGCGCTGACGATGCTTTGGGCGCCGCCGGGGTGAGCGGAAAGGAATGAAGTGCCGTCGTAGACGTGGCCATTGACGACGAACCATGGATTCGTGTCGTTATCGTGGGCACGAAGCTCATCCAGCTCAATGACGGTATCGACACCGTCTTTCGTCATCTTGATATCCTCTACTTCACTACCGCCTGTGCTTGAGCCTTCACCGCCGACTTTCTCGCCCCAGCACCCATTTGTCAGATCCCCGCCCTCCTTTTTGACGCGCTCCATCCACCCTCCCAGCATGAGCGCGGGCTGCGTGGGATGCTCGAAACGTAGCAGCGAGTCATGCTCGTGGTGAATGGCGATGCGATACCAGGGGTTATTCATCATTCCGAGCACGCTCCAATACATGTCTCGTGGCTGGATGCACATGGCCTCATCCATGGCGCGAACCAGTATGTCATTCGCAACTGCGAGTTCTGCGTTGCCAATTTCCAGGCTCCAGAAACACCAGCAGAAGCTTGTCTCGCGCCAGTCCATTTCAAGTCGACCACCAAATAAGTCGCAGTCGGCATAGGCGCGGTAACGGTCCTCGGCGTACTCGATCTTTGCTAATCGCCATGTCTTGCCCTTGTCAAGAGAAACTTCGCACCGCGTGACGCGGCGACCACCTCCACTATAGGCATAGCCACGTATGTTGTAGGAAGTGGCAGTGGCGAGATTGAGTTGTTCGTTATGCGCAGGAAACGCGATGGCCGAGTTTGGAGAGAGGTCGTATATGGCGTAGCGCTCATCTGTCCACCATTTCGGGTTCTGAGATGATTCTTCGGGGCTGACCATTGTTGGGAGAACCCGGTTATCGTAGATGTGGTACCAGTTGTTGCTTGGCTCGGACGTGATTGTAATTCTCTTCAGCCACTTCACGCTGCGTCCTCCGATCTGACCTGGAACAACAGCTCGCAACGGCTTGCCGTGATCGAGAGTCAGTGCCTCACCGTTCATCTTGTGAGCAAGCATGATACCTCTGTTTGGATCCATGGCCCAGTTCAGCTTCACCGATGTGCCGTAGTATCCATTAGGCTGTTCGCATTAGACTTTGTGTTTTTCTTATGGAATAGAACTCACAAGCTTGTCTGCACCTTCCATACAGACATATTTTGCTTTCTTGAGCGGCTTTGCTCTCTCTATAACATCTTTCATCATCACACCTGTGAAGAGCGCAGTCGATACTCCGCCTGCTCCCCAAGAAAAGCCCTTGCTTTTTCGCACAACATTCTGCTCTTTCCTCCTGTTGCCAGCGCAAACCAAAGTTACAGGATACGTGACATTTTCATATTCTTCCAGCAACTGACGCAGCGTGATTCGTAATGGATTCGCCACAAGACTGTCGTCGTGTTAGTCTAAAAAAAAAGGCGCGTCAAGGTTCGTACCCTTCAACAGAGAACTCCCAATCTAGGCACTCTGTATCGCGTACTTCGGGAACAGCACCGTGATTGCGGACGTAGAATAATTCAGGCCTTGTCAAAAAACCCTCGTTGTAGAGATCGCTGAGCGGCGCTTCGGCGTTGAAGGGATGTGTGCCAGTCAGTCTGATAAGCCTTGAATCTCTCGGCACATGTGCGTCGGGCGTAGATTTGTCGATTCCTAGAACACTCTGTGCGGCGGATGGAGGGGGTAGCGGAACGTCGAGTTTTGTTGAGATCAACGTGCCATCTTCGCTATCGACATCTGTTCCTGGGGGAGTGGGCGGAAGTTGGACAGCCGGGGTGGCGTAAACTTTTGACTGTTGGCTAGAAGTGTGAGGCAGGGAACGACTTGCTTGGCTTGCGGCTAAATGCATCTTGTCTACCATAATAGGTCAAACTGGTCCGATTGTGACCCGAGTCCAAAGGAAGTAGAGATGTAATGCTGAACGAGTAAATGCAGAGCTGTCAAAGACCGAAGATATAGAGATAAGACGTGGTTTAAATGGTAGTACAGATCCCCAGCCTAGTCGAGTCTTATCATCAGAGCGTCGATTCTTATTCGCTGACTATGTGTTGTCTTGCAACGCCCGATGCCGTGCAGACCTACCCCGTATCATCGGTCAGCAATCATCGGTCAACGGAAGCCGCGGAAACACCAAATAATGCCGCATAGCATTGTGGATTAGAGGGCAGTGCTGTAGAGGACAACAGGGCCAGACGCTGTTTACGTCGTCTACATGACCACTCTAGGTCTAGCGGTACGAGTCAAGGCGAGCGGGTGCGGGTGACTAAGACAAAGTACCTGCATCGAGGCTCTGCGATGTAGGGATCTAGGGGCAAAATGGACGCTAAAAGCGTGGCGGAGATGCGTGAACTGCTAGGTAGTCTGGAGAGGCTCTCCCGGTATTCCCGGGTATCGCACCTCTGTGGCTACAGTTCAAAGTCTAGCGCGTATAGCACGAAACCGCCGTGCCGCTGTCGTCTCAAGTAGGCTCTATGAAAAACTGCACTTGTCGATCCGCACTTGTGTTGATACGAGACAGCACACAATGTACAGCATCTCCTCGGAAATTCTGACTGGAGTAGTGGCTCAAACTCAGACGTTCCGTAAAGGTCCTGCGTGAACATGACCCTGAAGTCGCTGCTGGAGAGTTTGAGCGCGATTTTTGCTTCGCTGTTCACTTTTTTGATTGATGACAGCTTTTTCATACCGTCCTTTGGCACCGAACCTCAGGCGAGTGATCATGTCGCCCGCTTTGCCTTTGGTCAAGTCTCTTGGCTTCAGCTGGTCTTCTTTTGACCGAGATTTGTTGAGGAAGTCCACCTGAGCTTTCGAGGCAACGGTTCGCCGCCATGCCGCGTTTTTGGCTATCCAGATGTGCTTAAATGCATCTGCGGCGTATGTATCGGCTGCATGGACAATGTGCTCGAATGTTTCTGCCTTCGCAATTATGCGGGGGGCGGCATACGGGTACTTTGGATTGTCATGAAGTTTCATGTAGTACCTGGCTTGAAAACCCTCATGTGTGGGAAGAGGCTCGATGGCAATATAGTTACCGCCATTGGTTGTGAGTATGTACTTGCCATCTCCAACGCTGGTCCAAGCATATCGACTGAGAGAGCGGATGAATTTGTCACTCGAAGTATCTGCAATGAGGTCGTGGAGTGAGTCGTAGTCAGTATAGGTAACGGTCCCTGTTAGTTTTCCAGCTGCGCGCTGTTGCAGAGCCGCAGCCTCTTCCTCACGCTCTCTCTCTCGTGCTTTCCTTTCTTTTTCCTGATCTTTTTTTTCTTTCAGAACAGCCATGCCTTTGGAGTCTGTGTTTTGGACAATCTCGCCGGGATCAAGGCCAAACAGAGTCGGGGTAGAGACAACCCCGGTGCTTAGTGCAGAAACCATGTCGATGATGTAACAGTTGGCCTTGTCTTTGTGTAGGCGCATGCCTCGTCCGATCATCTGAACGAGGAGGTTGCGTGACTTTGTGGGGCGTGCAAGTAGGACACAGTCGATATTTGGAATGTCGGTGCCCTCGGTGAAGACGCCACAGTTGAGAAGCACGGGAAAAGAGCCGTTTCGAAATTCGTCGATCCGGGCACTACGGACCTTGGGCGGTGTGTCGCCGGTGACAAACTGAGCGTCGATACCGTATTCCCGGAACTTTGCTGTGAGATTGATCACGTGGCTGATGTCGACACAGAAGACGAGAGTGGAGTGACGGTCCCGGGCCTTTGCCATCCAGGATTTGATGACGATATCATTAGTTTCGTCGGTGTTGATGGCGTAGGAGAGTGCGGCCGTCTGGAAATCGCCGTTGGCGCTGGAACCGATCTTGTTCAGATCGGCAGATATCTCGACAGTGGTGAACATGACGTCGGACAGCCAGTTTTCCTCAATCATGTCGATGTAGTCGCTAAAGAAGTCAGCTGGGAGGTATAAGTAGTGAATGCAAGGAGAGGGTACCGATGATAGACGATGTGGTCGATGACGGCCCCCAGGCTGCGGCCATCGAAGCGTGACAAGGTGGCCGAGACGCCGACGAGGGCAGGGGCATGGGCGGCAGGATCATGTCGGAGGCCAAAGTGCTCGAGGACATCGAGGTAGGTCTGACTGACAATGTGGTGGGCCTCATCGACAAGGATGAGCTTGTAGCTGGCGGGGTCGAACTTTTGCAAGCGGTCGCCCGAGGTGATGCTCTGGATAGAGGCAATGGTGACGTCGGCAGCGCCTGAGGCAAGGTTGTTGCCCATTTCAATCTCGACATGCTTATCGGGATAGGCGAGAGCGCAGTGGCGGGCTGCCTGTTGAACGAGTTCGCGGCGGTGGGCCAAGATGAGGGTGTTTCTGGCCATGCCCGTGGCAGCGATGCGATCAATGAGGTGAGTGAAGATGACGGTTTTGCCGGCGCCCGTGGCCAGAGAGATGCCTAGGCGCTTGTGGCCAGCAGCGAGGTAGGAGAGGACAGCCTGGATGCATTCTTCTTGATATTCGCGGAGGGTGATGGTGGTGGGACTGGGAGGAGCAGGAGCAGGAGCAGGTGTGGGCGATGCAGAGGAATGCAGAGGGTTGACGAGCGTAGGAGTGCGGGAGACAGAGTATGCTCTTGACGGCAATAAGTGATGGGTTATACCGATCCATCGAGGACGAGCCGGCCTCGAGCACACGACGGCGCGGTGAGCAGCGCGTAACATGTCGCGGTGGTGGTCAAGTCACGGGGAAGCTGTAGACAATAGGTAGGTATAATGACGCGCTTGGCCAGGGACGGGCTCGCTCGCTCCCCGGCCGCCCCACCAAAATGTTTCCAGCTGCTTTGCTCTCCACACGACGCCCTCTTCCTTTCACCGCCCGCCATGGCCTGCCTGTGCCTGCGCCTTCCCACCCACTCTTCGCCAACTGTCGCCGAAGCCTTGCCGCCATGAACTCCGACGACGACTACAAGAACTCGGTTCCTCCTTCGTCACCCTTGGCTGCCCCCACGCCCACGCCCGCGCCTTTGCGTCGACGCCGTTCGCCGTCCCGTTCGCAGTCGCAGGCTCCTACCAAGCGCCGCCGTCTCGAGTCGGCCAAGCTGCCACGGGTGCGCCGCTACCACCTTGAGGGCAAGTACAACGACGCCTACCGTCTGCTCTACAACAATCACGTCGCCGCCACTGTCGACCCTTTCAACTCTACCGACGCTGCCGTCCACCACCAAGAGACGCAGTTTGGCGCCTCAACATGGTCCGCCGAAGAGCAGGCTACCTTCTTCGCCGCTGTCGAGCGCCTCGGCCGTGACAACGTCCCCGCCATTGCACGAGCTATCGGCACAAAGACCATCCCCGAGATACGAGACCTGCTGCTGCGCTTCTCCACTGCCGCCTCTCGAATTGGCGACACAGACTTGACTCTGCGCGACATTCCTGCCGCCATCGACATCAACAAAAAATGCAGCGACCAACTCGACATCATGGCCGAGGCTCTTGCCTGGTACCAGGAGAGGTTTGATATGAAGCGGGAGCATAGACGCTACGGCGACTACTGGCTTATTGATTCCGGCGTCGCCGGCAACATCGAGCGCGCCCTGAGCGGTGACAGGAACCGTGCTACCTTGACGCCCGCCACCCCTACCACCAGCCGACTGGCTTGCTTCCGCTGTCGAAAACACAAGATCCGCTGTGATCGAGAGATGCCCTGCAGCAACTGCGCTCGCTCGAGAAAGCCAGTTGCTTGCGAATACGCTGAAAGTGACAACGCTATCGCAGTCGAGCCAAGCAAACCTAAGCCTGGCGTCCCCGCCCCCGCCCCTTCTGCTCAAACCGACAGTGTCCCTCAAATTCTCCAGCAGATCCCCGAGGCGGGCCTGCTGCGCCCTGAAAACATGCTCACCCTCTCAAGGACCTTGTTCATGAACCGATCCCCAGACGTTCCTTCGCCCTGGCCCCACTGGTCCGAGTACGCCACCAGCCTCATCCAGGAGCCTGCCATGCTCCGCACCGCCTTTAATGACTTCCACACCCTCACCGTCTCCCTCACCAGGCGCCTCATGCACACTGCCATCATACAGGCCACCTCACGGCTCCGCTCCCATCGCCGTCGCCTCCGTAACGGCGCGAAGCCTATGGTCAAGACACGGGATGTCAGGGCTGCTATCGATGTTTTGGGATTACAGCGAAATGCCAAGCATCGATGGGTAGGGGCCGCTAGACGATGCGGCGTGCGTGTTTACGATGACGAGCGCATTACCAGAGCCAAAAGTAAAAAGTGGGACTTGTCCTACGAACAGGTTGAGCAAGCGCTTGGGTCGCTCAACGCGCCTACCCAGACCGATACAGATGTTTCCGAGCCTTCTGGCGATGAACGTCGAGACAAGTTCAAAAACAGAGCTGTCCGAAGTGGAACGCCTTTGCCTATGGAGCGGCTAGGGCTCTCAGATACAGATACACATTCAGATTCAGATTCAGATTCAGTTCTAGTCTCGGAAGTAGATCTCGAGAATGACCTGTCTGAGTCTGATGTGGCCTCCGACAGTGACTTTCCTTTGTCCCAACCGAAGCGAGATCCTGCCGGCCGTTTCGCAAGTATGGATCCCTCGTCAGCCGCTCAGCCGGACACAAGATACACACTCGAGCAGTTCGATCAAGAAGCCAGTCGACAGGAGGAGCAGGCTTTGTGCAGTTTACTACGTCTAGCTCCGCCGCCCAGCGACGAACCCAAAAGCGAAGGCGAGCCCGACACCGATGTCGAATCTGAAGAACTCACCATTACCGATGACTGGCGAAGCTGGACATCTTACTACGCGGAATGGGAAGCATTCCGGGTACCTGTGCGAGCAGCCAAGTTTGCCGCCAATCGCAAACCGCTTCCGTCGGTATATCTCAAGCCAATGTACACTGACAACAATGACGTTGAACCCGGATCCGGAAGCGAGTCTGGTGTCTCTGCTCGAAGGGCTACACGGAAGAAGCCCAAGGGCCCGGAACTGGAAGCGCAGGACCCACGCACCTATGCAGCGCTACGAGGCAAGACTTATAGAATGGATGGCTTGATTTCGGACGCCAATGATTCTGAGGAGGAACCGGCATTAGGGGCTGATGTGCCTGCGCAATCGGTCGAAGATACGGGAGATGCAATGGATTGGAAGATGTGAGCGACTAAGGTGGCAGCTCCAACTGCTCGCATGCAACGACTCGGGGAGACTTCGTCTATAAGAGTAACTAGTTAACTAGTTATAAATTAATGAATATATATTATCCACGCTTCATCCCCACAACACCAGCAGGAAAACACCAAGCAAGAATGAAAAACACCAGGTAATGCTAACCCACAATGAATCCCCTTTCACTCCCCTAAGTCTAATAATCTACAAGATAAAATTTACAAAGCTAAGTCCCACCCAAAATACCCACATACGCCTCTTCGACCTCGCGCGCAATTTCCAACAGCGACACAATGACAATCTGGTGCGTGACATTGGGCAGCTTTTCGCGGTTCAGCCCGATCCATTCGAGTGGCGGCGTCGCCTCGCCCATGTCGCGCAGCTGGGGTGTCTCGATGACGGCCGGCTCAAGAGCAGTGTACTCGTAGCGGCTCTGTGGCACGTTGACGACAGCTGTGATCTTCTCTTGCTGGTCTGAGGCAGTCGAGGGCGCGCGTGGTCGTGTTTTTGTAGCTGTCGGGGATGTGGACGATTCCGGCGGCTCCTCTGCGGGCGCCGACGTGCTGATTTTGATGTTCGACTCGGGCAGCGGTTTGCCTAGCCTTGAGGCCAGCGTCCGGGAGTGATTCGACCACATGGCCCTGATGTGCGAGATGCGGCTGTAGTTCCACCCGACGTCTACCTTCCCCTCCAGTGAACTTTTGAAGATGTAATCAATCTGGTTGCTGCCTGTGGCCTGCCAAGTATGCATCGTAGCCACAACCTTCGGCACGCGCAGGATCGTCCCGCCGCGGGCTGCTCGCGCGCTCTCGACGACGTCAGACACAGTCAGATCTGCAACAGGCTTTTGGTGTTTAGGAGACGTCGTAGTGGAAAGGGCGACGCTGAGTTGGCCGAGTGTCATGCCGAGGGAGGAGTGTATCTTCTTGTCCTTTTCGAGGGTGACAGCGAAGCGTGCTTGCATATCTCCCGCCTCGAGCATGAGGATTTGGTTGTCGAGGAACGTGGACGGGTACACGCCGAATATGGTTGAGCGCAGCGTCACAACAACATCTGTGTAGAGTGATATCGGGGCCTTGAACGCGTCTGTATCAACTTTAGGTGTGATCAAGCCTTGGGATGCTGAGCGAGCAGTCCCCTGTGCTATCGATGATTTACGACGCAAGAACTTCTCAATATCACGCAGGGACTGCAGATATGCCTGCTGGTTCTCCTGCACCAGCCGTTCGATGGCTTGGTATAGAGCGAGGCCCTGCGCGGCGCTCGTCGCGTGGCAGAATGCGTGGACTTTGTCTCCGTCGAGGATAGCGACGAGGCGGTCCTGCACACCTTCGCTTTCTCCACGCACATTGTACATCAAGAACTCGAAGTTTGCGATGTCCGCCATGATAAAGGCCTGGTAGTCGAACCCAGACTTGACGCGCAGTGTACGCAGTGCAATTGATGCCTGGATCAACGGCGTGGAGCGGATATTGGCGATACGTGATGGCCAGCTGATAGATGTCCGTACTTTGACGCCTGCTAGGTCGACAAAACCGCTCAAACGTCCAGCACTCTCAAGCGCAACTGTTTCCACACCGATGCATAAATTCTGCTCCCAGTCTGTGCCCTTGGTGGATGAGGCCCACATGTTGTGTATGTGCAAGGATGACTTTCCGATTGCCTGTCCAAGGTCGAGATCAACCTTGACATCCGCAATCGCCACGTTGGCATTCCAGGGAAACGCCGTTGCAGCCGTGACCTGCTGGTATCGCTGTATAAGGTACTCCTGCTGGGGCCCTGAATTTGCGCTTGCTGACGGCGGATTGGACGGCTGCCTGATCTCTGGTGGTACCCAGATTTCGCGGAAGAGCAGGAAATCTTGTAGCTGGCGCGCGTTGATTTGGAGGTTTGTTGGGTTGATCTTCAGGATAGCGGATATTCCGCTAGTGCCGCTGAGATGCTTGCTGTTCATGAGCGATAGTACAATCGACTCCACGTCGAGACCGAATGTTGATTCGCGCGAATAGACGTGCTGGACGGTGGCATTGAGCTTGGTGAACGCTGCGGATGCTGCAAAGAAGTGTCCATGCTCGGCCGACTTGACGCTGTTGACCGTCACGTAGATGTCTTCCAGCTTGGCAATGGCAGCGACCCGAGCAATGGGCTGGCAGCTCAGACTGAATTCCTGCTTGCATATTCTCAGCCCCAGATTCAGGCTCGTTCGGCCCAGAAGCGCAGCCGGGTCCGCAGTGATGAGGTTGTCTTCCTCGAGCAGCTTAGCGGCCGGTTTGGTTTGCTCCTGTGCCTCTTCTGTCGAGCTTGGTGATGCTTCACCATCTTCTTCGTCATCCTTTTCCCGTACAACAGCCTTGATGCTGTCCGAGATATCGATCATGATGGGTACCACAGTCGGGAGGAGTGTGTTGTTTGATCCATCGACGCGCAGCTCGGCGTTCAAAGACGGGTCGTGTCCGTCATCTTGGTACTCGACCCGCAGTGCGATACCGGGCGCACGCAGCGCCATACTGCTCTTCGATCCATCGCCCACAAACTGACTGTACCGCCCCTTGTGCGGCAGTCGATTCGCCGACCCAGACGTGGAAGATTCACTCCCATTGATGTGCACAACAGCACCAGCAAAATTGGCGTCGACTGTCAAGCACGCAAGCCGCTTCTTTCCAAACACTTTCTTCCGCTGAGCGCCCGTCGTAGTGGGGGTGATACTCCAGCTTGCAGTAGCTTTGCGGAACTTCTTCGCAGCGAGCGCGATAGATCTCTCGATGATGTTTGCAGGTAGGATGAAGTGAGAATCCAACTGCAGGTCAAGCGCCTTGCCAGCGGCATGGAAAGCAATTTTTCTCGTTTCCTTGGTAGAGGCATAGGCCACGTTGAAAACTACCTTGGGCAAAAGTGCAGAATTGAGTGATCGTGCTTTTTTGTTGGCAGATATGGGAACCATCTGCAACTGCATGTCCTCAATCATCAACCGTGCTGCATCATCTTTCTGTGTCGATAAGTTGATCTTGCGGAACCCTAAGACCAGGTCCTCCGTTTCGACGCCCGCAAAAGGCGCGACAGAATTTCCGACGATCCAGCTAATCTGCAGATCGAGAAGCTCGAGCGAGTATGTCGAACTGAAAAGGGCTGTAGACGCAACACTCTCAACATCGGTATCAGCATGGCTCTTAATGCTCCTGTCGCGCTTCTGAGAGATCCTGCTTTTTGTGTGCCGGAGCCGCTTGAGGTACTTCTTCTCTTTCGATAAATCCAAATCTTTGATCTTATCTTGCAGGTGGTTCATGACGTCCACAACAGCCGAGGCAGTGTCGGCAAATATATTCAACTCCAGTCCTGAGCTGCGCGCACGGTACAGTCTCCGGGTAGGGTTGGAGTTTTTCTCTGTCGTCGCATGGAATATGGCACTAAATGTGAGATTGCCACAACGACGGACTGACTCTGCATCTTTGAGCGTTATATCGACGGTCACGCCATGTATCTGCACAAAGGCCTCTGGAAATAGCATGAGCTTATCATCGGAATCGATATTCGTGGCTGTCAGTTGAACGGTGGACAGTCGGAATGCAAGGTTTGCTGTGGGTGAGCCGGGGGTTTGACCTGGGGCATTCGCTACCACATTCATGCCTGAGAACGTCATCGTTACGTCGAATAGTAAGTCCTTCGATGGGTCCGGCGCTTCGTCGACTAGAAGGGTGGGTTTGGACGGGAAAAGTTCTTTGATATGCGTCTTCAAGACCTCCGTGTCATCCTGGACGGCTTGCAGCATGTGCGAGACTTCCGGCTTGTTCATAGTGCTCACAAGCGATTGTATCTCTGAGGCCTGAATTTGAATCGTATCGATGATACCTGAAGCTTTGATGCGCGTTTCTCGATCGTTCTGTGTGACGTTCAGCCGCCCATTGACAGCTGGCAACTGCAAAGAACTGATGACGCTGGGTCCCTCATCAGAATTGCTGTACATGCGATGATGGCTCGCGTCGAGATCATAGTCAACTCGAAGCGAGACATGCTCTCCAAGCTTCGGAATTACTGCAATGCGACCTGATTTTCCGGTGATGGCCCAACGCAACGGCTGAAGCAGAGCGAGTTCGACCTGGTATGCATCCATGAAAAGAGCCAACGATATATGCGGTAATTGAGCAGTGTTGACCTTTGGCTTGACCTTGCTCTTCTTCTTTTTCGCTACATCGCGCATAGCTGTAGACTGGTGATAGAAGTACGCCACTTCGTCTCTGAGAACCGAGTCGATGAGCTCAATGAAACCAAGGATATCCTCCTCGACCTTGATGGTGATCATGCGACTGGCTGCGGCGACCTTGATCTCGTTGGGGATTTTGGCGTCATTTCCATGTTCGACCAGTGCAAAGTACAAACTGGGTCGCTCAAAAGATGTCTTAGCTAACAGCTGTGAACGAGCGAACAATTCACCCACGGCTACATCTAGGTGTAGATGAGCTGTTAGTATCTCGCCGAGGCTAGAGGTCTTTTTGTCGGCATCGATAAATGAAAATCGCAGCTGCCGTCCAGTCATGACGCTTCGAAGATTGATTGTGTCGAGGATGATCTGCGATTTGTCTGTCACAAAGACAATATGCAGGTTCTGGTCGAAGGCAGGAGACTTACTCGAGATCACTTGTGAGGTTGGTGTGCTTCGTTCTGTGACCTCGTCTTCTTCCTTGTTGAACATCTGTACCAGTGCTTCTGCAAGCTCGCAAACTTCCCAATGAACCTGCACTACAGTCTCCCGAGAGTTGATCTGGATAATGGACGATCTTTGTAGTGCACCCTCATGCACTACTCCAAGACCAGTCGGTTCTGCAATGGGAGGCTGTAGCGCAACATTGATTGCCAGTAAGGCCAGCGCCACTTCGCTTTGTTTTGGACCAGGGTCAATGATCAACTTCACCTCTGCTGACTTGATATCGAGGTATAGCGGTGCAGACTCTGGCGTGGGCAAACTGTCTTCGAGATGGCCAAACAGCATCCTCATAGCCAGGCTCTTCTTGACGTGAGCTAGATCCCATGTGCGCCACTGATCCCACATAGCAATGATCTTGTCCTCCGCGTCTGAAGGACAGTCGATGGACGCTTGAGTGCACTTCTCGAGAAGGCTCTTCTTCTCGTCTTCTGGAAGACACTGCCAGGTGTAACGGAATCGAGAGATGATTTTCCACGAGTCGTGGCTGCGCAAGTGATCGCGAATCGCACGTAGTGCGTATGAGGCCTTGGTCAAGAAGATCGGATCCGCGTATTGATCTTGAACACTGGTAAGATACCACGCCAGGTAACGCAGCCGTTGTTCTTGCACTTCAGCAGCTTTGACAAATCTCAACACAAGGTCTTCTGCTAACGTTGTCGTGCGGTGGATGAGCGAGGCAAGGTATTTGATCTTTTTGCTCGCAGCAGCAGTTTCCAAAGACCTGAACGAGATGTTGACGGAGGTTTCTTTGTTCTGCAGTGTCCACACTAAGATATCCCGGATCTCTGCTTGAACAGCAACCCCTTCTTCTGGTCCGTCAGGAGTGCGTTCAGTTACCGAGAGGCCTAAAGATCCCAAAGTCGTGTGTAGGGAAAGCGAATCCTCGTTCGCTTGCTCTCCGGGGAACTTCTTGATTCGCATGGCTAAGTTGAGTCGATTGGACATGAGGTCGTATTGATCTTTGCCCCCAGCCGTGTGTGGGGTAGGGGTAAATCCGTGTTGGAACCGGACATGCATGAAAGGTATGCGCACGCTCAGTTCCAGTGAGCTTCCTTTGCCCTCCAGCCGCGTCCGCCTGTCAATCAGCTTGGTCATGATACTGACTTGGAAGTCATCCAAGAGGTCCTCGGGCCGCTGGGGCTGGATGAGATCGACAATAGTGGATATGCACCTGACAAACTCTGGTGTGCAGAACACTCTGATACCTGGTTTAGCGCTGACAATTAGACTAGTATGAGTGAAAGTTTCATCCAATCGTCCATCGGCTACGTCGTTGAATACAAGGTCGTCGCCCGGCCCACTCCCAAAAGAAGAGGGAAACGCTGGTAAAGGCGGAACATCAGACAAATCTGGGTCAACTTGGTCCAGCGGAAAATATGGGGGTGCCAGCGAACTTGACAAGGCTAGAGACGAAGGTGATGGGTTGTATCCCGTACGTCCTTCTCCTTGTGGGGGCGGGTATAAGCGACCAGGGCTCAGTGCCCGAGCCGAATCATCGCCCCGTAATGTCTGACTTCTAGTCGATGACAACGTATGTTTGGCAGCCTTGCGTCTAGTATTTGTAAGAATACTGCTTCGGAAGGAGCTGTTAGAAGACGACCGGGGCTGTCGGCCCCTGGATGACGACGTATTTCGAGTCGATCCAGACAAGCTTGACGAAGGGCTTTTATTACTTTGTGGCTTGAACAGAAAGATGGGTTGCGGTATGTCGGGGTACTGCATCGCTGGGGCACGCATACCCTCTGAACTACCGGTGATGTGGCCCATTGACGAGAAGGACTGATTAGAGAGCAAGAAGGGCGTGCGGTTCGTCCGTTGGTCGTGCTCACGCATATGGTGTTGTTGCTTGTGTCGGTCTTCAGTAAAATCGAGTTTGCGGTTGAGCATGTTTAGTGAGAGAGTCGTCTGGAAATAGGCATGTGTCTCGACCACCTGCTTCTCACCAGGCCGCATTCGGTGGCGGGAGGCTGATCTGGCGTCGACAGCACCGACCGTGAGATCCGGAATACAGGCTGATAGTCGTTGAGAGAATGTATTGCCTGCTAGATCATTGAAATCTAGAGTGATGGCACCCGTCCTCACCAGCAGCGCTTCAGGCGCAATGAGTAACCAGATGCGAATTTCTTCGGTCCTCAGTCTGAGAATGGTGGCATCGTGAATGATCGGAATCTCTGTAAGCGGGAGTGAATTCTCGTCGTCATCAAGCGTGAACGCAAAGGAGCGCGCAGCTCCAGCTGCTGTCTCAATGAAGTCGGAAGTGCATTCGCCAGTTATCTTCCCGACATCAAAGTCCCAGCTGCAGACATATGTAGGTTCAACAGGGGGCAGCCCAAACAGACGATGTCCAAAGATGACTATGGACTCGACAAAAAGTTCTGTCCGCCCGCTGGATGGCTTGGCGGAGACACTGGGAGAGTTCGGATCCCCAAAATAGCCTTCTAGTGAAAGACTGATAGGGCTCAAGTTGACCATGAGATCCATGTAGTAATTAGTGAACCTAAGGTCCGCAGACACATAAGGGAGGTCAGCTCGAATGCTGCGATCTGCAGAGTAGAGGTTTGAAGGTATCAGGACCGTGGCTTGATCTGCAGAGATGCTAAGGATGACATCAAGATCATTCGCAACCTTGACGGGTTGACTGTTCTGCGCTGTACCATCCGCACCAGCATTTGCGCTGGGCAGACCTTGGAACTCTTCCAGTGTCTTGAAGTGCATGTCATCGCCGAAATAATTGTCTTTGAGCTTCATGAAGTGGTAGATGAGCCAGCCATAGAGTTCGAGATTCAACCTAGAACCATGTATATCCATGAATAGTCGGTCAGTGTTCATTGTGGACGTTTCGTTCATGAGTACGTGGTTGCCCTTGAGAGTGAACCCACCCAGACGGGCCATGTTGGAAGACTTAAGGAAAGTCTTCAGTGTGTTCTTGGGAGGCATCAGCACTTCTAGAGCGAGGTCCTTCCCGCTGACGTCAAACCTGATCTCGCTTTGTATAGGCCTAAACTTGTCGAGTGGAATGACGACATCTCCATCAAGGCGCTGACCAGATAGTAGGATGAAGTTGTTGTCGTCGAAATCGGCCGGGTTATTGACAATGTTCGAGTCGTTTGTGTTCAAGTACAATTTGAAGTTCTCAAGGTCGACATGCAGCAGGTATTGAAAGGGCACAAACAAGAAATAGTCAGGTGGAGGGCCGGACCCCCAGTCTGCCACAAGGTCCATGATCAAGAACAGGTGGTCCCGTAGGAGAAAGAGCTCAAGATCATTGCACTTGACGTTGAACATCCACTTTCGTAGCGTATTCCACGCAAGGGGAGCCGAAAGATCGCAGTCGAGTGCAAGGGCACCGGAACGCCACAGCAGGCCGTGGTTGACACTGGAGAATATTTCAGTACCTGCTATGTCGACGTCCACTCTGTTTTGATATCCTTTCTTGGAGGCGACCATGTCCATGATGTAATTGATGGATGAGTTGCCGGCAACCTTGACGTCGATCCACGCAAAAGGGCGAACATTTTGGCCCGCCGTGGTGTCGCGTTGCTTACCACGTCTCTTGCGCGCTTTAGACTTGCCTTTTGACTTTTCGGCTCCCGACTTGTCCTGTGCTGCCAGAGTGTGAGCTTTGCCTTTCCACTTCCAGTCTTTTGACGGCTCTCGAATGGGTATGCGCAATACGACCTCTTCCTCGATGCTGAGGTATAGTTTGAACACAGAAAGCGCGCGGAGCTCGCCGGTTTTGAGAGGCAGGGTGGGTACAGCATCGACGCGCGCACCGGGAAAGAAGACAGACTGGAATATACCGCGGTGTCTATCGGCCCACGGACCGTAGTTGACGGTGCCACCAAAAACCTGCAAGTCCATACCATACTCTGGCGGTGCGCTGCCATTGATATCGTCAGGACGAGCTGGGTCAATATGCATGCTGTTGTCCATTGCGTTGGGCACAGGGCCCGTCACATCCCAATAAAAACTCAAGTTGACACAGGGAACGTCGGCGATGAGGGAAGTCTTTGCATACTCGATTCCATCCCACTCGCCATGGCCGTCGTTTTGGCTGTCGTCCAAGTAGCGTGTCAAGCCCTTCCAGCGTTCCTGTCCCGGAAAGTGCCACTGAGGCGTGGAGAGTTTACTGTTGCTTGTACCCGACTTGGAGTAGGTATGGACAGAGTCAGAGGAGCTGGAGAAGAGACCAGATAGTCTCGGTAGTTTGAAATCCCAGCGGCGGTTCCGTTTGTGCTTGATCTCGTCCTCGACTATGTTTTGTCCAGCCATGCCCTTATCAGCATCCTCCTTGAACTTTGCAGCAGCATCAAGCTGTGTGGACTTGTAGTCAGGATTGGGTTTCATGTGCACAACGGGGTGGGTGACTTGGAAATTGATGACTTGTTGGTACACGTCCAACGGGCCGCTGGAGGATGCATCTAGGGTTCCGCTAGCCTTGTCGAACTGGACCGTGATGACGGCTAGAGTGTTTTCGTTGCCCACGACGATGGCACCCCTGTTGACGTCGACATGAACTGGTAGAATTTTGAGGAAAGCTGGCAGGCTGTCCTTCTTCGGGCTCGAAGCGTTGGACTGGGTCGTGTCTACGGGTGACGCGTTGGTGTCTTGCTCAGATCCCTCCTTGTTCGACCTGTTCTTGTGCAATTCGTCTTTCTCTTGAGCGCCAACCGACGCTCCGTCAGCTCCACCTGTCTC
This sequence comes from Neoascochyta sp. HWLR27, assembly GCA_019775935.1. Lineage (NCBI taxonomy): Eukaryota > Fungi > Ascomycota > Dothideomycetes > Pleosporales > Didymellaceae > Neoascochyta > Neoascochyta sp. HWLR27. Next base: position 29,113 of record WODD01000131.1, on the reverse strand, counting down.
TGATGGGCTAGCATGTGCCTCTTTTCCATCTGCGGCGCCGGCTTTGCGCTGGAATGCGTCGATGATGCCATCGTATGCGGGACTACGGTTGTAGAGGAAGGCTTCGATGCCCGAAACTTTGATGGAGATGCGACACGGCAACTGCTTGGGGGGCTGTTTGCCGCCTTTCTCGGCCTTGTCCACGTTGCGGCTGCGGGCGGGCGAGGGGCTGTTGAGCGAGGAGGGCGAGTGGCTACTGTTATCGTCGGCAGGGTCGTCGTCGGATTTGTCGTCGATGTCGGCGTAAACAGCAGCGGGGCGGACACGGCGCAACCAGTAGTTCCAGGTGACATAGCCGCCGTGTATGAGAATGGTCTCGTTGTGGCCGTGGTAGCGTATGTCCTTGAAGAAGAGACGGCCGCCGAGGGGGGAGATTTGCAGGCCGGTGATGTCGATGTAGGCGTTGAAGGCGCGCCACGAGTAGGCGCGGATGGCGTATGAGACGAGGGTGGCGAAGAGGCGGTTGAAGTAGAAGAGGAAGAAGATGGTCAGGACTCCGCAGATGAGCAGCTCAACGAGGAACACCCAGTTGAAGCCATCGCGGGGGTTGAGGGGCTCCGCGACGATTCCGCCGGCCATTGTTGAAGCGCGTAGAGTCTAGGGGCGGGGGGCTCATTGCGGTGCAGCGGGAGCGGGAGTGGGGAGCATTGCGCCTGGGCGGGCGAGGTGAGGCGTCGCGACAAGATCGATCAGTACCTAGGTAGGTCCATAGGCAGGCAGGTCAGGGTGTTGGCGGAGGAGCGTCGGGGGTCGGGGGTCTCTCCACTAATTACTTTACTAGTGTCGCAGGCGGTCGGTACTGCACGTCAGGTAGGAAGGAGCTTGGGCGCCCGCAGGTCTCGGCCTGCCACCGCTCACCGTCCCTCAACAACCCCAGACGACCCACACGAGCACGAGTAATACGCACACGCACACGCACACGCACCTCCACGATAAGGCCGCCATTGTCGCACCTTGGTGTAGAGACCGATTCTTCCAGCGCCTCTGCACGCCATGTCTGCCGGCCGCCGTTGAGAACGACGCTCCCGCCGCCCACGTCACTCGTCATTCGCCTCGCCCCGTGGCTGCAGGCTCCCTCACCTCAACATGGCCACCATGAACCCCACCACCGCTTCGGAATATGGACATGGAGGCACTGGCGACCGCTTCGCCCGCGCCGTCATCATAGTCGCCGGCGTCTGCTCCCTCGTTGCCAGCTTCATCACCTTTGTGTACGTGCCGGCCTCCCCTCGCCCACCTCATCCGCACTGCTGACCAAACTTCCAGCGCCGTATGGCTCCAGACGTGAGCCCCGCCCCTCCACGCCCATCCCTCCACTGCTAACCAACATAGCAAAAACTACCGCAAGCCTCTTCTCCAGCGCTATGTCGTCCGCATCCTGCTCATGTGCGTCCTGCAACCTTCTCCCTGCTGCCTTGGCTCACTCATCCAGGGTCCCCATCTACGCTGCTGCGTCATGGGGCAGTCTCATGTCGGTCCAGGCCGCCTCGTGGATCGATCCGCTGCGCGACATCTACGAAGCCTTTACCATCTACACCTTCCTACAGCTGCTCATCAACTTCATCGGTGGTGAGCGCGCTCTCATCATCCTCATGACTGGCCGTGCCCCCGTAGCACACCTCTGGCCCCTCAACTACGTCTTGCCCAAGATCGACATCTCCGATCCCCATACCTTCCTCGCAGTCAAGCGCGGTATTTTGCAGTACACCTGGATCAAGCCCACCCTAGCCCTTGCAGCCATCATCATGAAGGCCGTGGGCGTCTACAAGGAGGGCTACATTGGCCTCACCTCGGGTTACCTCTGGAGCGGCATCATCTACAACATCAGTATCACCGTCTGTCTGTACGCTCTTGCCATGTTTTGGGTGTGCATGACGCAGGATCTCCAGCCCTTCCGCCCTATGCCAAAGTTCCTGTGTATCAAGGGCATCATCTTCGCTTCCTACTGGCAGGGCTTCTTCCTCTCCATCCTCGTCTTTCTCAAAGCAATCCCCAGCGATGTGCCGGGCTACAGCTCCGACAATCTTGCAGCAGCCATCCAGGATGCTCTGATCTGCTTTGAGATGCCCTTGTTTGCTCTCGGCCATTGGTACGCCTTTTCCTGGCACGACTATGCCGACGACACCATTTCTGCTGCCCGTCTTCCCGTCAAGTATGCCCTGCGCGACGCCTTTGGTCCTCTCGACCTTATCCAAGATACTAAAGAGACGTTTGCTGGCAACAAATACGAGTACCGCTACTTTGATGCGCGCGACAACGTGCTGGCTCATGAAGATTCGACGTCGCGCGCTGCCCGTATGCAGGAAGGAATGAGGTATGAGAGAGGCGGAAAGGGCAAGTACTGGATTCCCAAGCCTGGCCAGTCATCAGAGAGTGAGGCCCTCTTGGGCAAAGCCACTGGCAGCCGCGCAAGAACCATGAGTCCAGGGCCACACAAGGCGCTTCAGGGCGGTAGGTATGGTTCTGCAGACCTGGATGAAGACCCCACCCTGAACCCCGAGGATGAGCGCCTGTTTGACAACGCACGTGCGTTGGAGTTTGGTGACTGGAACGTACGTGTTGACCCTCAGACATACCGACACTTGTTGACTCGGAATAGTACCCTGTTATTGAAGCTCATCGACCCCGTCGCGAGGATCACATGTACAGTAACCCGCCTATCATCACCGCTGCGACGAACCGAAACCTTCTGCAGCCAACAAAGGAAAACAAGCGCAGGCGAAAGAGTCAGATTCAGACGATCCAAGAAGATACAAAAGGGAAACATCGTAGTGACTCCTCTAGCAACGGCGAGTCGTCACATGCGAAGTTGCCTATCCCCAAGTTCATGAGAAATCAATCATCGACATCGTCAAGCTCTGGGAAGTCGAATAAGAGCCAGCTAGTTGATCTGGTAGTCGAAGACTATGACGCAGAGCAAGTGGATCGCGTTCGAGCACGCAAGGAAGGCGGACCAGGCTGGAACGAGGTCCCCTCCAAGCACTTTGTGTAAGCACTCTCTGTCTAACCCACTCCCTCTCACTTACGGTTACACTAGTCAAACCTATCCCGAAGACGGCGAGACGGAAGAGGTACGCGAAGGCTTTGAGCCCGACGTTCCCGAGGCGCACAATCCGGAGCAAGTGCATAACCTCGATTACCCGTTCAAGAGCAACGACAAGGACAGCAAGAACGACGCAGACTTTGATCCACCAGTCAACGAAGAGGCACAGCGGTGGGAGTCGCGCAACTACAGCGACGACGACGACGACGATGATCGCGCCGATCGCCCGAGCCCTTCGTATGGCAGCTTCCGCGCCGAGAGGGACGCATGGAACAGCTGATGACGACGTGGGAAGTAGGGCAATCACAAAGGAGCGGATCCTTTGCTCTGTGAGCCGAGTACTGTTGAGTCTTGTTATATACCCGATTTCGTGCACCTTTCTTATCCTTTATCTTGACTCGTCTGTGCATCACTATGCTATTGCCTGTTGCTTCTCACTACCCTTTCCCACGACCCACCAACCGCCAACCCCCCACGGCAATACCTACCACCCCACAATGCACAGCCCACCGCGCACACGCGCTCGCAAACTCCGGACATTGCACTTCGGACTGCGGACGTGGCGCCTCGCTGCCCACATGCATGCATGCAGGCTGCAGCAAAGTAGGCAGCAGGCAGCAGGCACGCGGAAGCAGGCAGACGGGACGGGACGAGCGGCGATGCGCGGTTCGCACAGCCACGATGGAATGGTTCCCGCTGCCGCTGCGGGTGAGGCTGGGGCTGGGGCTGCGGTTGGGGTCGCGGGCTGCACAGCCACGCTTGGATTTGGACTCGGCCCGGTTTGGGTGGTGGGGGATGGGAAGATGGGAGGATGACGTGGAAAAGGTGGCGTGGGGATTGTGCTATGCTATGCTATGCTGTGATGTAGTGTGGTGTGGTGTGCATCGTGGTGCTGAGATAGAATGGACACGGAAGCGGGGCCGAAGTTGAAGTTGAAGCTGAAGCTGAAGTCGAAGCTGAGATGGACCCTCGCATTTCATTCCATCCCGTCTACTACCCATACGTGTACCACCTCCGCTCCATCACGCTCCACTACAACAGCCACACAAGTCAGCAGTCAGTTATACAGCCTACCTACCTAGTTAGCCCCGTAGTCCCACAGTCTACGCGCCATTTCCCTTGCCCACGCAACCACGACACCACGCGACAAGACACCACGTCCCGGCGCGAAACGGAGTTTGATTCATTTACCCATCCACCCATCCATCTATCTATCCATCTATCTAGGCCCCCTCCCAGCCAGTCCACCGCGGCGATACACCAGACCAGACCAGGCATCCGTGCATCTAGCCAGCTAGCTAATTAGTCCAGGCATCCACCTAATCTACTCGACTCTACTTGAATCGAATCAAATACGCCCAGGCACCTACCTACGTGCACCGCCCTATCCTGCCCTGCACCGCCCTGCTATTTCCTGCACTGCCCTGCCCTACCCTGCCCTACCCTGCCCTACCCCGCGCCGCTTGTCCGTCTG
>WODD01000131.1:0-17854 GCA_019775935.1 Neoascochyta sp. HWLR27 | reverse complement strand
CCCCCCCCCCCCCCAGAAACATTCGTGTCCCAAAGACAATGCCGGCAGGGTCCCTCTGCGCAACCCACGCACGCCATGGCCTCGGGCTCGCAATAACCGCCCCCCAAAACGTGCCGTGCAGGCACCCGGCATACATACATATACGCACATACGCACAACGCGTCTGCCACTACCCGTCTACCGATAACATGCTCTCTGTCGCACCCTGACCCTCACCTCACCTCACCCTCTCCTCTCCCCCTTTTCCTTTTCCTTTTCCTTTCCTTTCCTTTTCCCCCTCCACGCATCCACACCCTCTTGCATCACTCTCCCCCGCCCTCCTGTCCGCCGTGACTGCAGAGCCCGTGTCACCACGGCCAACGGGCTCTGTGCGCTGCCATTGCAGTATCGGTGGCTTTTCTCACCCCGTTGCACAAGGCAGTCACTGTTTCTTTTCATCGTTACATCTGCTACGCCCAAACAAGATTTGCCTGCCTTGGACCCTCCCACTGAAACGCCACCCCCGAGGACCGGTTCCCTGCATATCATGCCTCGCCTGGCAAATCACTCTTTGACATGCAATGCCCACTGGTCGCTGCGGCTTCCCTGTCCTGCAACTGCAGCTGGAGCATGCTTGTAACTGGAATCTGCCTCCAGCCGTCGTCTGCCTCCAGCCGTACGCTTGGTAATTACCTAACTAATCCCACCTGCTGGGCCTCGACTCGTCCACCATGGCCCCCACCACTCGCCTCGACGTCCCTCACTCGTATCCTCGCCTCTCCCCACTCGCCGCCCTCAACTCCCCCACCAATTGATAGCATGCCTCGGCTTCAACCGAAACTTTGTGGTGGCCGTCGGATGGGCCTCCCCCTCGAGACCTGGTTGCTGGGCCTCTCCTGCAGCTCGTGCCACCACTTCACGTAGCGCTGCTACACCCAAGGGCGGAATTCCAGCTACCCGGGTCGCCTCGGCCGCCGCCCGGAGCGGCCGTTGTGGGGAAGTGATCGTTCTCGACGGATGCCGCTGCCTGGGTGGCCTGCATGCGCTGGCCACGATCCAAGCTGCTGGCAAGGCCCGATCCCATCGTCACCTCCCCTGTCCTGCATCGCACACGGCGCTGCCCTGCCATGACGCAACGTGTGACACGGTCGCCAGCGTCGCCCGCAACCATCCTCGGCCGCCTGTACCGCGACGCCATGCCCTCTGCGCGCACCCCGGCGGCGAGACACTGCGCACTGTTAATCCCCGGCGTATCACGCCAGCCGCCGACGGTTCCACCCAACGCTCTGCCTCCCTCTTGCGTCCTCTCTCAAGCCTCGACAAGTCAGATAAGCTCTCCTCCTTGCCTCGCGCGCGCAGCCTGCCCGCCATCGCAGCGGTAGCACAGTACAGCGCACCGCTCGACCGCCACGTGATGCCGCTGGATATGGCTGCCGAGCGCATTCCTATCCAAGCCATTGACGACGGCGTTGCGCGATTGCGCCTCATCGCTGGACGTGCTGCCCGTCTGCTGTGCTGGCGCTGACCAAACTCGCCCGCAGCCGCAGCGCGTGTGTTCAGACAAGAATGCGCCCAGCGCTCGCCAGAGACAGGAGCCGCTCGCCCGCAGCCGGCAACGACGCCATCTGAGTCGGTCTCGAGCTTGATCCGCGTCGCTTTCTGAATCAACCCGCGCGCATATGTTTCGCGCAGCGCATGCGGAGCAGCCTGGCATGCTCGTTCCGCTGCCAGCGCCTGGAATCCTGCGCAGACGCGCTGAGCGACTGAGACGAGACATGGAAGCATGCCCGGCACGTCATGGCACGGCACACGACAACGTCTTCTGGACGTGTATCGAAGCCGGGCGGGTGAATAGGCCGAACGGTGAGTGAACGGCCGAGTGACAAGGAATGGCATGTCTTGGGCGCGAATGGGCTGGTGGTGTGCTGTGAGAGCAGTGACATGGAGTGGAGTGAAGCAGTGACATGGAGTGAAGTGAAGCCGTGACATGAAGTTAAGCAGTGACATAGAGTAAAGCAGCGCCATGGATTGATATGAAGTCAACCAAAGCCCAAATAAACACCACCCCCCTCTCACCGACCACTCGCTCACCCCGTCCCGTACCTTCACACTGCCATCTCAACGCCCCGCCACCGCTTCAACCGCCACACCTACGCCCCCTTGAAGCGGAATGCCCCGTCTTGGTCTCGGGCGCGAATATACGCGTACGCGTACTGAATGAACCATCGGCGCCGACGTCGGGTCGAGGCGAAGCGAGGCAGTTGGAGTTGTGTAGACGCGGAGATGTCGATAGATACGGAGATAGAGATATAGAGATAGAGAGATAGAGAGAGAGAGAGAGAGGGGTGTGTGTGTGTGTGTGTGTGTGTGTGTGTGACGGAGATAGAGGTAGCTGGCTGCAAAGACAAAAAGTCATCTGTTTTTTCTGCTCTGTAGCAGTAGTGGGTGTGGGAGCATGAGTATTCAAATAAGTACCCAAACGCGCACCCAAATGAGATGAGCGTCGAAACGGGTCCCAAACCCACGCACCAGATCAAGTATCAAAACCACGCACCCAACCCAACTCCTCAAGCAGAACATCCCCCCCCCTATTCTCGCCCGTCGACGGCGCGACGGTATGGATTGGCAGGGCAAGGCCATGCAGTGCAGTTCCACGTAGTTGAGTAGAGTCGAGTAGAGAGTGAAGGGTCGAGTATACAGACAGACACGGACACAGCCTCCACGCAGAGTCTGGAATCTGGTAGGGGGGTTAGGTAGGGGGGTTAGGTAGGTGGGTTAGTGAGTAAGTGAGTGAGTGTGAGTGTGTGAGTAAGTAAGTGAGTGAGTGAGCGAGCGAGCACCCAGTACATCTACACCTCCTCCTTCTTCTTCTTCTTCTTCTTCTTCTTCTTCTTCTTCTTCTTCTTCTTCTTCTTCTTCTTCTTCTTCTTCTTCTCCTTCTCCTCGTGTTAGCGGTAGGAGCATCAGGTAGTATGTAGGTACGTAGCAGCCTGAGTCGAGCGATCAAATACAAACGACACGACACCACACAACACCACACAACACGACTCAACACCACGCCACACAACTCAACTCAACTCAACTCAACTCAACTCAACTCAACACCACACACACTAGCAAAGCAAAGCAAACACCTCAAGATGCGAAGAACAAGTATTATTTCCTCCGCCAGCCAGCCCAGCTCAGCCCAGCCAACTAACTAACCAATTACCAGTCCTCCGCCCCCAGCTCAGAAAAGCCAGCTAATCCGGCTACCGGGCGGGCGGGCGACGACGACTATGTACATACGTACGTACATGAACAGATCTACACGTACACACACTCACGCGTGCACTCGACGTGGTGGTGTGCAGATAAACCAAAGGGGTGAAATAAGGGGGTATATGAAGCGAGCAAGCAATCAAGTAAGCCAAGTCAATTCCGCCGCGGTGTCCATGCGACATGGCGACAGAAAGGGGGAGAAAGAAAAAAAAGGCCAAAAGTCCGCATACACACGACACGCTCCGTGCACACCAGACTCAAGGGACGAAAAAGACGGCTTTAAAAGGCCACGCCGACGGGCGTCCCGACCAGCCTGATCCCGACGCCGACGTCGCGCCCGCACATCTCGCGGCCGGGCAGGATCCGGTAGTTGGGGCTCTCGGGCGGCGTGCGGCTGTCGTTGCGCGCACGCTGCTGCAGCTCGCGCACGCGGCCGGGGACGACGACGGCCTGCTTTTGGTCGAGATCCAGGACGAGCGGGGCCGGGCGCCGCTTGGTGCCTGCGCCTGTCAGGGGCCGGCGGACCGTTGGCGCCGTGGAGATGCTGGATGTGCGGCTGGGTGTGCGTGATGACGAGTGCGAGGCGAGCGACGAGGCGGTGGAGCCGGTCGTGTCTGCGGACGTTTGGCGGCTGTGTGTGGGGACGGGCGAGTGCGTGGTGTCGAATGGGAGGGCGGGGGTGTTGTCGAGGTTGTAGAAGGGGCGCGGGGTGGAGATGGTGGAGGAGATGGTGGAGGAGGTCGTGGACCGCTTGAGCCAGGCGCCGAGGCGGTGGATCGGGGTTGTAGGGGGTTGCGGGCGCGGCGTGATGGGGTTCGAAGTCAGCGGGCCTGTGAATTCGCGCTGGGGCTTGGCGGGTGCGGGCGCCGGCGCTGAAGGGAGCGCTTTGCTCAGCGGCACCGAGAAGGCAGAGCCAATGTCCGACAGCGTCTCCGAGCGGACGTGCATCCGCATCGTGGGCGCAAAGTGCGGGACGTGGTGCGAGGGCGACGGCGGCGGGCCCGTGTGAGCCCAGGGTGACTGCGAGCGGTACGTCGATGCACGGCGCTCTTCGACAATGGTGTTGAGCTCGCGGATGGCGTCGTCGACGTCCGTCTTGGTGCGGCGCAGACTGGCGGGGCGTGAGGGCGCAGTGTTGGCGCGGGAGCGCGAGGGCGACGGGAGGCGGGAGAGGGGGCGGCCCGGGGAGGAAGTGCCGGATGTGTGGGCGCGGCGGAGGCCCTGGCCGCTGATGGGGAGGGGAGACGGGCGCGGGTGGGTGGGGGAGATGGCGGCGTCGTCGAGACGGTGGTTGTCGACGCTGGCCTGGCTCTGCAGGCTGGAGCGGCGCGAGCCAGAGCCGACGGGTTTGCGTTGGATAAGGAATGTAGAAGTGGTTGAAGAAACAGAGTCGAGCCGCGCGTGCCTGCCGCGGACCAGCGCCTGCGCTGGCATCTCGATGTTGGCTGGGCGGGTGCCCCAGCTGTCTTCCGAGTCAAAGTCTGGCAGGGGGGAGAGGCGGCCGTCGGGGAGGTAGATGGACAGCTGCAGCGGGCGGTAGCTGGGACGGCAGCGGACGGGCAGGGGGGCATCGTCGACCATGGACTGGATGCCGTCGAAGCCGTCGGTGTGGCGGAAGTCGGTGGGGTGGCCGATGGTGGGGCGAGAGTGGGAGCGGCGGGGGCGAGTGAGGACGTTCAGGCTGGCCATGGAGGAAGCACGGGCAGCATACTCGCGGCTGGATGAAACCCATTGGGAGATTTGATGGGTGGCCGATGGGCGAGGGGCGAGGGGGTTGGTGGGGGACAAGGGAACGGGGCGAGGCTGCTCGTAGCAGATGGTGGTGTCTGGGGAGGTGTTAGTGGTGGTGTTGGGTTGGGTTGGGTTGGGTTGATGTAGCAGAGCGCACACAAGACAAGACAAGACAAGACAAGAGAAGACAGGACAGGGGAGCGAGTGGCACAGAACCAAGCAAGACATACCATTACCGTCCTTCTCGACGCGGACATGATCCCTCTCAGCACAGCAGGCGACGCCAATGGTCAACCAGCTCTTCTTCGCACGCATGATATGATATGATGTGATATCCGACTGCAAACCAGTTGCACATGTACTATTCCATTCCCTCCTGCAAACGAAAGACGAGGCAAGCAAAAAAGCAGAAAAGGAAAGTCGAGTGGTGGGGAGGATCGAGAGTCGAGCAGGCCGCGAGGCGGGCGTAGTTTAGTAGAGGGAGGCTGGAGCATGCACAGCAGGCACGAGTGGCGGGCGTCGGCAGAAGGACGTCGAGCCGCCAGACCACAGGCCGTCGCCTTCGCACCAGATTACCACAACACCACGCCGCGCCCAATCAGCAGCAGCCAGGGCCCCAGCGCCGCGCACACAGGCGGCTACGAGCGCGCTCAGCCAATAGGTGTGGTAGTGTTTGTGTAGGGGCCCGAGTGCGAGGGCGCTCTGCCAATAGTGTCTGCGGGGCGCGTAAAAGCCAAACGAGTCCAAGAGTGCCAGCAGCGTGTTGGGGATTTTGCCCATATATAGAGAATTGCACTCTGTCATTGGCTGGCTCATTTCTCTTGAAACACGACGTCGGCCAATCAGCGCCCGCTGGCGTTGGCAGTGCTGAGGTGTCCACCCCGATCAGGGTTAGCGTGTTTACCACTCGCTTTCTCCATCGCCCCTCCGCCCACCGCCATGCAACCTGCTCCACCTGCCATGCACCCACCTCCACCATGATCGCCTTGCATTCCCTCGCCACGGCCCGTTTGACGTGTCCGGCCCATCGTCATGGTCAGCACCATCACGGGTCTGCTGTACTCACCTTTCCGTTTCCCTCTAGCCACACTGGCTGCCATCTCCAGAGTCCAACGCACATACAGCATTCGGTCCATCGGGTCCAAGGGCAGTCGGCAGTCCAGTCCAGTCCAGATCCACAATCACTCCAGATCCAGAATGAGTCTAGCGTGTCCAGCCCAGATCCACAGTCACTCCAGAAGCTGCGTCGTCCCAGTCCATCCTCGTCTGGCCAGTTTGAAACATTGCCTCACTCCAAGTCCAGACTTACCCATCGTGCCTCGTGCATCGTGCAAACCAAAGGAAAAACAGCACTTACAGACTAACAACAGACGTGCTGACCGAGATGCTAGTAATGGTTAGCGTAACAGGACCGATTTGAGACGTTACCGTAGAAGCAGGGAGCTGCAAAGTAACCGTCACGGGCGCCAGCTGCGACGTGACGACCGTCGTCTCTGTCACAAACGACGTAATCGACTGCGTAACCGCCACCTCGACCGTCGCCGTCACCGGCCGCGTCGCCGTGCTCACCGACACAGACGTGATGACCTGCGTAATCGGCACGTCGATGGATGTCGTCGTTCGCTCTGTAACGGTTACGGGCGGTAGCTGGATGGTTGATGCGGGGAGCTGAACGGCTGGGAGTGTTGTTGTTACTGAGATGGCCGGCAAGGTCTCCGTCACAGACACCGTAACGGGCGGCAGCTGGTTTGTCACCGTCACTGCAGGAAGCGTCTGAGTGCTTGAAATAGTCACTGCTGGTAGCTGCGTCGTCACCGTCACGGCGGGGAGTGTCTGCGTTGAGGAGACCGTCACCGCAGGGAATGTTATTGTTGTTGGCACCGTAACGGCCGGCAGCTGGATAGCCGGTGGCGTAGACGTCGTTGTCACCGTCACAGCGGGGAGTGTCTGCGTTGAGAAGACCGTCACTGCAGGGAGTGTTATTGTTGTTGGCACCGTAACGGCTGGCAGCTGGACAGCCGGCGGCGTCGACGTCGTAGTCACCGTCACCGCTGGCAGTGTTGCAGTCGTCGAGAGGGTGACAGCCGGGAGGGTTATCGTCGTGGGGACAGTAACCGCAGGCAGTTGGACAGCCGGAGGCGTAGATGTTGTCGTTGAAGTCACAGAGACAGTCACAGCTACAGGAGTAAACGTCGTTGTTGCCGTGACAGCTGGTAATTGAACAGCTGGGGGCGTAGAGGTTGTCGTGGTGGTAACAGAGACCGTCACAGCTGGCAGCTGCACAGCCGGAGGCGTAAAGGTGGTTGTTGAAGTCACAGAGACCGTCACGGCCAGAGGCGTAAACGTCGTCGTCGCTGTAAAAGCCGGTAACTGCACAGCCGGCGGCGTAAACGTCGTGGTAGTCGTAACAGGCGGCAACTGCACAGCCGGCGGCGTGAATGTCGTAGTAGTCGTCACAGCCAGCGGCGTGACCGTCGTCGTCGTCGTAACAGGTGGCAACTGCACAGCCGGCGGCGTGAATGTCGTAGTAGTCGTCACAGCCAGCGGCGTGAACGTCGTCGTCGTCGTAACAGGTGGCAACTGCACAGCCGGCGGCGTGAATGTCGTAGTAGTCGTCACAGCCAGCGGCGTGAACGTCGTCGTAACCGTCTGCGTCGCCGTCACCGTCGTCGTGACGATTCCCACTGCTGGATCCTGCGCGCATTAGCACGGCCGTCTCCAATCCAACAGCCAATAGCTTTAGTGTTGGTTCGTAACGAAGAGAAAATGTGTCTGTGTGCCATTCAAACATACGAAAAAAAGGAAAAAAGGAGAGAAAAGGAAAGGAAAGAAAATGGTCGAGCTAAAGCGACAACTGTACAGCGTCAGCGAGGTACTTCACAGGCAAACTTCTCCGTGTCGAATCTCATCGAGTATCGTTGTCGTGGGTGTGTCTGTCCAAGGGTGACGAGACGATGGTCGACGGCGCCGCTGCCGCGTGCAGGCGAGTGGGATGCACCGCGAATACCGCCGTGGTGTGTGTACCTGTGGCGTTCGCGGTGCTTGCTGAGAGCCAGCAGGCAGAGGGTGTTTGTGTGTTGAGAAAAGGGGGCCGAATGACTACGTGACTAAGCTGCTAATCGTTGTGGCACTGTTGACTTGTTTGATGTCGTTGGAATGCATGTGGACGCTGCCCTTACTGGAGTGGGAGTGTACCCGAGGGGACATGTCGACACGACGATTTATTTCCAAACTAACATTAGAAAAAGCCCAGTCATCACATCTATATACGAGATATGGTCAGATAATGTTGTCAAGGAAATGTATTTGCATCTTAAATAGTCTTTACAGTGATATCGCTAAACCTGCTCGTTGACGAACAACCCCGCCATGCCCATTCCAGTGCCAATGCACATACTCGTGAGCAGAACCTTCTTCTTCTGCCGCCTGCACTCGCTCAGCCCAGTAACAATCTGCCTCGCACCTGTGCAACCAAGCGGGTGGCCAAGGGCAATGGCACCACCACGGACGTTCAGCTTCGCGTGGTCGATCTTCAATGTCTCGAGACAGTAGACGGCCATTGACGCGAAGGCCTCGTTGATCTCGACAAGGTCAATGTCGTCGAGTGTGAGCTTGAACTGAGAGAGGAGCTTGGGGATGGCGACCGAGGGGCCGATGCCCATAATGCGGGGCGGCAGACCGGCAACGGTGGCGCCAACGAACTTGGCGAGAATGGGCTGACCGAGAGCCTCGGCCTTGGAGCGCTTCATCAAGAGCACAGCAGCGCAGCCGTCGGTCAATTGCGACGAGTTGCCAGCGTGCGACCTGTCGCCGTGGGGAAGGAAAGCAGGCTTGACCTTCTGCAGGCTCTCGAAGGTTGTGCCAGCGCGGATGCCCTCGTCCCTTGTGAGGGTGACCTCCTTCTCCTCGCCAGTCTTGGGGTCCTTGATAATGGTCGTGATGGGCGCAATCTCATCGTCGAACCAGCCAGCCTTCTGCGCGGCCTCGGCTCTCCTGTACGACTCGGCAGCGAACCTGTCCTGCTTCTCGCGCGAGATGTTGAAGTCCTTGCCGACGTTCTCTGATGTCTGTCCCATGGGCTGCATGCAGTCGCAAGCCTCCTGGTTCTTCAGGATCTCGTCGACGAACGGCCTCTCGAGCCTGTCGCCGCCAGCTGTCATGCTCTCAGCACCCACGGCGAGACCACACTCGATGGCGCCGACGGAGATCTGGTTGGCAATGTCCTGGACAGCCTTCAGACCTGAGCTGCAGAAGCGGTTCAGCGACGAGCCGGCGGTTGTGTTGGGAAAGCCGGCAGCCAGCATAGCGGCGCGGACGTAGTATGCGGCCTTTGCGTCGGAGACATTGCCACAGCAGATGTCCTCGACAACGGCAGGGTCAAGGTTCGACTTGGCAACGACCTGCTTGAGCGTCTTGACGAGGATACCGTCCAGTGTTGTGTCCTTGAATCCGCCCTTGTGTGCCTTGGTGAGAGGTGTGCGGATTGCGAGGGTGATGACTACATCGTCGGGGTTCTTGGTCGTGCTGTGCGTCGTCAGCGGCTGCTTTCCGCGTCTGAACTAGGATGAGATGGATGTGCTTACATGGCCGAGAGACCGCTCTGCGAGGGCGTCATGTGCGCAACGATGGACTTGAGACGATCAGTCATTTTGGCGTGTGGTGAGTAGCTGGGGAGTGTTGAGGGATGCGAGGACGTTGAGCTGCGTTGCTCTGGGGAGGCGGCGGGAGCGGAGGCTTTTGTGGGGCAACCACGCTGGAGCTGAGCCTCGGCTGTCGGTGCGACATCACGGGCCCAGGCTCGGTAACTCTGGTACTCCGAGCTCTCCACCACCTTTGCCGACCGACAACATGAGGCGGGTGTGGGGGCGGCTGTAGCGGTGGCTACCGAATTGTCGGTCTCTAGAGAGGGCGCTATCCGATTCGAACACCATTTGAGATGATCTAATGCAATCTTCTCATCATTCCAAGATTTCAACGCCCCTTCAATGGGCTTGAAAGAAGATCAGGCGATAACTGAGAACAAAAAACATCACGCATTCTGTGCCACCCCAATAAATCTGAATCAGCGCATAACTTATTACAGAATCCCTCCTCTATATCCAGTACCAATAGCTTCGTCTCCACGTGACCCTCCGTCTCTCCATCGAAAATAACCTACCCTCACACTTCCACCCCGGCTACACCTCCCCCTTCGCCCTCCCCACATACCCCACCCCATCCCCCGTCACGACCACGTCCTGCAACTCCCAATCCGCCCTGCCAACATCCCGATCATCCAGCCTGCCCACGACCGCATTTCCCCCCGCCATCAACTGGCGCACAAGGTCGTCCGCCTGCATGGTAATCGACGTGCACGGCGGCTTGGGGATCTCCCGCTCGAGCGCCTCGCGCTCCAGGCGCTCGCGCAGCAGAGTTGGCACCGAGACACGCCCGCAGGCGCAGCCGCCGCACGTGCAGTAGATGCGTGGTGGGTAGGAGCGGCGGTTTCGGATCGTCGTTATGAGGAAGTAGAGGGCGGGGAGGAGGACGAGGGTTGACGCTGTTGCTGCTATCAGGGTGATCTGGAGAGGCGTGAGCGACATTACAAGCTTGGGTGGGTGTACCGCTATTTTGTGTCTGTGGATAGATATTCCTTCTTCACTTTGTAACGTAAGTGATTTTTGAGGCAAGTTAGGAGCGTCAGTTGAGGGAGGAGTCGTCTCAGTGGTGCAGAGGAAGACATGAGACTTGAGAAACATTGTCAAATCTACATACAGATGGTATTCTCAAGGATTAATAGTGAGTACATAATGTTTTGGCTCTTGACTACATTGTGGCTGGTGCTTGTCTAAGACAGCTCTTGGTCTGAGTGATTTTGGTGTGATGAGGGTATCGGAACCTTGGATGCAGCATACATAGTGAAGGTATTCACAGCTCAGTTGGACAACCAAAACCAAAATTATCGTGAACGGTTCTGTACAGGTACTGAAGACTGCGGTGTTGATGAGCACATTTCAAGATGGCCCAACCATCCTTAAACAAATTCTCATAGTTAGTTACCTCAATGAATGTCAACAGAGTGCAGTCCAAATGTGAGGGATGCAGCGAAATTGATTTAATCCGAATGGGACTAACTATGACACAGAATAGGCCGTGTGATCATTATATGGCTCCACAAAGAGAAACCGATTTCTCGCCTTAAAAACAACAAAGACTTTTGTAGATACTCCCTAACTCCAAACTGAAAAACCAAACGCTCAATGTGCAGTTGCTCCTTTGTACTCGCCCTCAAAAGATTCCTCCGCTAATTCCGCTCAATCACCAACAAGGATCGAGAGCCCCTGAGTGTCGACAAATCGATGCAGCCGACGCCACTATGGCTCGACAGACGATGTATCCTCCAAAGGCCGCAATTATTATTATACCGCGATACACACGACGATTAGCAGATCATAGCTCGAAGAGCTTCAGCGCGTGTGGGCTTTCCATCCAGCGGCTGTGGATCATTCACCGGCTTCCTTGACAGCCATCATTAGGCCCGATGCTGCGCTGGAAGTACTACTTGCACTGCCGCTTTTTTGCCGTCGGTGCTTCGATGGGTCTGGGATGTTGCTCATGGGATGTCCACTGGGCAGAGGTTGAGGAGGAAAGTAGTCTACACTCCCATAGCGTTCGTCGGCCATTTGCTTCATCGGAGTTCTGGCTCTGCTTTGCACAGGACTCATGCGGATGGCTCCAGGGCTCCCGTTGCGTCTCGAGATTGGAGTCGCACCACCCGTCAGACTTCGTTGATGTCTTCGCAGAGGAGGGCCGGCAGGCAATTCGAGTCGTCCGTTGATACTCATCCAGAGCGCTTCCTCGTCATCGTCGCCGGTGTCGCGCCAGCCACCAACACCCTCGTAGTCTCTTCTCATGTTGCTACACAACAATGCTGTAAAAGACCCACTCTTGGGTGCGAGTGACGAAGCGACGACAGCAGTATCTTGTGAGGATGCATTACTAGTGTTGCTGCTTCGACGATTGTGATGGCGCTGTGGGGACAGTTGTTCCGGGGAGGATGTCGACAGCAGCGACTGTCTGTGAGCGACGGGGGGTTTTGACGGAGGGCATAGCCAGGCAATGAGAAGTGCTGTTCCCAGGTTGAAGTAGACAGCGAGGCCCTGGCAGAGGAGAGCGGCGACGGCGACAACGGTCGTGGCGATGGCGAATATAGCGAGTGGAATCGAGACGAGGAGCAGGATGAAAGGAGCGACCGCATACAGCGGGTTCCAAAGATTAATGTCGACGTGCGCCGAGCCTAGGCGGAACAGCATCGTGGATGATGGAATGAGAGTTGCGTCGTGTGGATGAGAACGAGAATGACGATAGGGAACGGGTGGATGGGTTGACATGTGAAGGTGTGGGGGAGGCCACGCACGGACACGGTCGCGGCTCGTTTGCAGCGAGGAGCCCACTTTGCAGCCGTCGCGTCGACGCCTGGTGGGTTCCCCTCTGACAATTTTTGCCGGCGTCGTCCCGTCGAACGGTACAAACCTAGCGGCCTGCAGAGAAACGCCGTCCAGCTGGGCTTCTACGCACCGCTGACGCGCTTCACCGTGCGACCGGGTGTCATGCCGATGCCGAGCAGCACTGCCCCGAGAGAGGTGCCCTTGAAGATGCTCTCGTACTGCTCAACCTTGAGTCGCATCGAGTACGGCTGTCGCTTGATGCGCAGGAAAGTCGCGCCAGTGACGACGAGCCATACACCGAAGAGCGCCTCGTACCGGTACTTGGCGTAAGCGGTTTCGAGTTGTTCGCTGGCCATGGTGCTGCTGTTAATATCGTTGTCGCTTTCGATGCG
Organism: Neoascochyta sp. HWLR27; assembly: GCA_019775935.1. NCBI lineage: Eukaryota > Fungi > Ascomycota > Dothideomycetes > Pleosporales > Didymellaceae > Neoascochyta > Neoascochyta sp. HWLR27. Next base: position 5,064 of record WODD01000131.1, on the reverse strand, counting down.
GACGGCGAGGAGGAAGACCGAGATGGCACGGGGGCGATCTGGTGAGTTGTTGTGGTGATGCAAAATTGAGAGGTTGGAGAGGAGAAGCGCTTAGTGACGTCGTATCCGGCACGCCAACCCGTCTCGTCCGTCATCGACGTTGCCTCACGCCACACCAACAACCCGTGTCTGAGGTGACCATCTTCTTGTCGCACCGACAACCTGACATCTCCTTTGTCTTGTTTCTAGGTTGCTTGTTGTTCTCCTTCTCTTTCAGACGTCGTCTGCCTTTGTCTCTGCTTCTTTGTCCTCTCAAATGCAACTGACGCTGAAACACACACATCGATTCTTCCCCAAAACCGGCGGACGGCTGCTTTCTTTGCAATGCCGCATGCAGTGTGTACGGACACGTACGACGGTCGTCTCTGATCTCTGTCTGCCTAGTCCTATGGACTCTGATCATCGCCACCCAGCCAGCAAGCAGTTTGTTGAATGTGCCAACCAACGTACCTGCGCACACCAATGTACCTGCACATACCAAGCCAATCCTACCCACACCTAGCCTACTGGCATGCTGAAGAAAGCGCGGAGTACCCAGCACGAGCAAACCCCGGCCCCGTGATGCTTGAAGAGAAGGGCCGAAATCTGCTGGGATGTTTCCTTCACGGCTCCAGCCGGTGAAGCTTTGAGGCTCCGGATGGTCGCAGATCCCGAATGCGTTCTGGAATTGTCATGCACGTGTCAATCCAATCATGTTTCCTAATCCAGCAAACACGCTTGTACCCACGCTTCAGAGTTGCTGTTCTGAGGCAGTAATTGGCCGCTTTTGGTGTTTCAACGACGTCGCATCAGCCAACCACTATGCCACGCGAGCAACACATTCACTGGGTCTTCCCGGAAGATCACCCGGGGTTGTTTGATGCAACAGAGCTTTCGTTGCATCCGTGTTCTGTTATCGCGGTCGGGAATGGTCGACTAGAGCAAAACGTTCCCGGCCCTCTTTTTCTTGCGGTATTTCAAATCTCTCATCTTGTTTGTTAAGAGTCTGCTATCTCTCTATGAAAAGGTTTATTATTATAAAAGCATTTAATGCCAGGGTTTGTGCACAGGTTCGGCTGCTATTCGTTGGTGGTCAGCGTTTACTCTTAGCACTGGATCCTAGTGGATTGTATCCACCCGATGCTTAGCTTGTTTCGTATAGCTTCCCCCAAGGCTGCGACGCTTTAACAAGCTAATGTCTCGAACGCTTGGAATATAGCACTCGTTCCGCCCGGATCTGGAGCACACCTTCTTTCATATTGTGTCCCAGAGTGCTTCCGCGGGGTCAGGTCATGGTCATTTCTATCTTCCGTCTTTGAACATACGTTCTCCTTACCTTTTCGAGTCCTCGGCACGTTTTAATAATGTTTGCTTCTGAGAAGCCGGGCTGGCACCTTTTCTTTATTCTTCTCGCGGCTGCAACTTTCCTTTACACTTTCATCGGTCTTGGGTACGATCGACATGTCTTCAGTACCGCCAGGGACGGACCTCAGAGTGGCATACTCTCTACAAAAACGATCAACGCGCTATACGAAGATGCGCAACTACGATCCATCTTTCTCTCCATGACGGAGCAGCTTGGTCAAACATCCAACGAGCTTGGAGAACGCTTTGGGATCGACACTGTTAGAACTTTTGGGACGGATCTGACCAATAATGTCATGGAACTTCGCAAGAGACAAGAGACAGAGCAAAAAAAAAAGCGAGGATTCTTTGATGATCTGGGCAAGGCGTTCCAAGGCTTTATCGGTGGTGGAGACAAACAAGGAGGAGCTGGATTAGAAGGAGTACTGGGAGGATTGCTACCCAAAGGACTGAATTTAACAGGAGGGATAGGCGGAATCTTCGACAAGATCGGGGATTCTATCGTGGGTGGGCTCCAGACTCCTGCCCTGTTCCTTGGAATCGGTGTCGGGTAAGCGATATGGTCATCCGTCCATATCTAAACTGACCATCAGCAGGATGGGTGCAGCAAGCGGTCTTAACCTGTCGGATATGGCGAACATCAACCAGCAAGCTACAAAAATCGCGACCGCGTTCAACAGCTCAGCAACAGGCGTCAACCTTATAGCCCAGAACCTCGGAAGCGGTGTCGCCGGCCAGCTTACTTCGTCCCTCAGCCTGGGCAACTCCAGTATCCAGTTTGCTCCCATAGCCTTCGCATTGGCATCTGGGATCGGAAATGCAACTTCCAGGGGGCTGAATCTGACAAGTGCGGAGTTACAGCCCTTGAATGGCTCCAGTTTGGAGGCTATTGCTGGAAACCTAGGCCTTGGAGTAACTATGCCTATTGTATCCAACATCGACCTTCAAGCCATCACGAATGGCCTCGGGGGTAACGGCATTGGTGCATCTGTTATGCAAAAGCTCCCGAATATCGCGGCTGCGGCTGGTCAAGGATTGGGTGAGGGGGTCAAAAATGGCCTGGGGCTAGCATCTCCCTCCAGTTCTGAGCCCAAGATCCGGAAACGACAACAGTCCGGCGATCCCCTCCAAGATGTTGACGTTCCTCGAGTCGTTGGGGAATTCGTCAAAGGGCTCAGTCAGTCTGTCCTCACGGGTGTCGATGTCAAGACCCTGCCCAGTAAATTCAACATCGGCAATCCGGGCAGCATGATTGACATCCGAGCAATGCTTCCCGGTCTAGCTGCCGGTGCTGGTTCCGGAATCGGGGTAGGGTTATCCGTCGGACTGAACTACAAGCCGTATGACGCGACTCCCCTGATCATACAAGATGGCAATATGAGCGACGATAACGTACAAGCAGCCACTGTCGCAGAGCTTTTTACTCAAAACCTTGTGTCAAACTTCTTGCTGAATAGTACCGCGATAAAGGATATTGGCAGCCAACTCACCAGCGGCCAACCTACGCTTCTGAAAGATTTAACCTTCGCCAAAGCAGCCGAAGGTTTTGCCCGGGGAGCCGTCGAGGGAGCCATGACCGCCTTTTCTTCTGTAGGCGGACTGCAGAACCTGATTAGCGGCAACTTCTCAAGTGACAGCATCACGAATGTTCCAACTTTGAGCCCGACGAAGTTTGACGATTCTCTCAATGGCTCTGCAGTCTCTTTTGCGAGGGGCCTAGCGGGTGAAGGGACTATTCTCGTCGCCGATATCTTCAAGCGGATGAAGCAGGGCGCCAGTGACACTGCATCACAGCCACCCCAAAAACGGAGCAGCAGTATCAAAGATGTCGCCCTTTCCACCCGCCAAGCTCCTGAGAACACAACCAGCCCGTTTCCCGACTTGGCTGTGAGTGAAGCCACGGTCATGGCAGGCGCCCAGCTTGTAGTCGATAAGCTGACCTGTAAAGGTATTGGCGGCGCGGCATCAATAGGTCTTGGTGTTTTGGCTGGCGGCGGAGCCAGCTTGACAGATATGGTGAAGTCCCGAGTACCCCTGGACCCACGAGTAACACAATCTCTGCCTGAAGGACCGATTGAAATCAGATCGGAGGGCAACACATTCCGCATTGTTCTTCGAGATGCAGACATAAGAATCAATGAACTCGCAGTCGTTCCTTTCGGAGTTCTCACTGCACTCCACAGTAAGTTCTGCCTCCACTACTTCCGGTCTAGTCCATCAAACTCGATGCTAACTTGTCCAGTTCTCTTCATGGTCATTTCTTTCCTGTTGGCATTGCCCGTATACCTCCTATTGGGGGCAGTCTGGCGTGTGGCCTTGCTTTGTGGTTTCCCTGTAAACGAGACGAAGAACAAACGATGGAGAAAGATCTCTCTTGGTGTGTTCTTTATATTCGCTTTCATCGGAGTCTTTCTCGGAATCGCTGGAATGGGCAGCTCCAGACATTTCCGGGACGCGCACGGAGTACGTACGACTGGTCTGAGTTTCAAGATAATTTGCTGACAAGAATCAGGTATTGGGCCTCATCACGACGCTTCTGATTTTCCCAACAGTTGTTTTCAGTATTGTTCGTCTCCGTACCAAAGTCGAATACCCGCCTCTTGCCTACTTCGTTGGCGTCAAAGCCGCCTTTGGGCTCTTCAAGACAGACAAGAGAGCTTTCATCATCAGCGGAATTTTGACTCAGCTTCTCCTTGGACTTGGACAGATACTTGCCATGACCGGTTTCGGTACGCTCCGCTCCATATCCCTGTGTGTAGTCGATGCGGTTCTGTCATCAGATACTGTTTTCGGCATTACAGGGGTCCTGCTGATGACACAACTTGGTACGACTGGCCTTCTTGCTTTCCGAAGCTGGCTGGAGCAGCATATCGCCAAACGACAAGCAGCTGGCGTAGAGAGCGTAGTTGTCGTTGAGAAGGGGGAGACAACATTGAAAGACTCGGTCTCGGTTTCCGTCACCGAACGCAAACGCAAGCCCGCATTCCTCAACACCAAGAGAACCTCCCTTTCAACTTCACGCCCTGTTACAGAGGATCTCAAAGGGTCCGCAGACAGTAAAATCAGCACTCCGTTCAACGTCAGGAAAGAAGGTGCCGAATCCGAATTCAGCCCATCGCACGCCCGCGGCATCTCCAACGAATCAACCCGGAACCCATTCCTCTCACCTCAGGAGCAGAAGGATCGTGACAACAACCGCGCATACAATCCCAAGACGGGCGGCTACGAATACCAGTACACCTCCGCCATCGACGACAACGACTTCCTGTACGACGAACCCGGCGGCTACAAAGCAAGGACTGAGTCTGGTGGGCGGCCTTCTTCAGAGCTCTATCCGTCTTCGGCGATGCCCCCCGGGAACCCCAAGACAGAGAATGTCTCTGTGGCTGATCTTTTCCCTCCTCCGCCACCTCAACCTGATGACATTCCGATTCAGTTGACATCAAAGAGCAGGACGAGTAGCTTTAGTAGACCGTTTGGGAGATTGAGTATCGAGGCTTTGAGAAGCAATGGTGGACCGTATGACGCAAAGCAATAGAACTGGGTTCTTTATTTTCTGATTGATAGACTTCTTTAATTACATTCGTGGAGGAACACCATTCTATTGATTTTGCCTAAACTGCTCAAAAAGCACACATCCTGAATCGCAACGAGGAGCTCTATCCAACGCACTACACTGCA
>WODD01000128.1:188526-202140 GCA_019775935.1 Neoascochyta sp. HWLR27 | reverse complement strand
CAATCGGGACTAGTGTTGGTTACACCCGTCGACCTACAAAGTCTGCCTCCACGATAGAACTGAAGCAATGAATCTTCTACCGACCCAATCGTTTCAAAGACATAGTTGATTCATCACTCATACCTTTGCCCTATCAACAATATGCATACCTATCGCAGCATCTCTATGCATTGTAGACACATGTAGTTAAAACGAAATCTCTCATAACCATGGTCACAGATTGCGCACAAATAAATACAACGCAGAAGATATCTGGAGATTCCACTTTAAATCCAACCTGTCTGTCCTGCAATTACTCTAGGACTGTGTAGACTCCCTGACTCTACAGACCTGTCCAAAGTCAAAATCCTCGTAGAAAAGACTTGTGTGGAGCTGCAAGACCACATACTGCATCCTTCTACGTAAAAGAGCGCTCAATCCATTCGTTGTCTCTTTGTTCGTTCGATTTCGTCGTGAATAGCCTAGTTTTGGTAATAGACTGGCTGTAAACCACTCCCCGGATGAGAAAAAACATCTGTACGCCTCTGCTCCAGATCTTCCAAGGGAATATTAGTGTATTCCACCGTTGTCTTTATTCGTGAAGCAGACGAACTTTGAACGTTTCTCCTCCTTATCGTCTCTTGATCAGCCCTGCTGCCCGCAAAGCTGAATTTGTCCATGTACGTTACGAAAGGTGCTTTCTCAATGCCCACATGCACACCGCCGTCGCTGCCGACATAGCTCCCGTATCCATATTCGCAGCCTAAATCCTTGAGATATTTTTCCCGCTCCTTGTTTGTCAGACTGCTTGTGCCTTGCAGGTCTTTGAGAGCCGCACTCGAGGAAAAGAGCGCAATGACTGCGGCGATAGACGTAGGCATGCGTGGCAGATAGCGCCCAGGTCGGTAGAAGAACACAATGATCGATACGATGATGTAGACGCATAGAATAACCTGAGCGATAACAAATAGAGGCATCACAAAGAAAAGGCGTTCCTCTCTTTTGATGATGCTTCCAGGAATCTCTGCTGTCGTGTTTGTTGCTGGTAGGAAAAGAAGCTCTTTGTTGACACCGAGCCAGATGGCAAAAAGTCGTGCATATGCTTTGTTCATAGAGTCCTCAACGTCTTCAAACGTAGGAAGCGGCTCATTTGGATCAGTCAGTCGCGTTGATCCGTCAGCCCGATTCACAAAGTAGTGCATAAACTCGCTTGCGAAAGTGTCATTATGCCACCAAGGTTTCAGAGTCCGGAATATAAACAAATTGGACTGAGAAATTATGTTGGTCGCTCCATTCGAGAAATACTGGTCAAGCGCCTGAGGGCTTTGATCGTTGTCGACTGTGAAATCTCTTGCGCGCTCTTTCAAAACACCGTCGGAACCGACAAGCACTGTTGCTTCCCCGATCCGGATTTCTGGCTGACACAGCATGAAGAAGTTGTTCTTACTGGTCGCATCTTCGAAACCTCCAAAAGAAGGCGCCTCGAAGTCTGCAGGCGGTGTTCTGTCACAGTACCGTTGAGTCGCCCGCATCCAGCCGACTACAACAGCGGATCTGCAGATCTCTTGTTCGTATTCGGTAGCATTTGGATGAGACTTGAGTGTAGTGGTCATCTCTGCTGCTGTTTTTCCATTACGGCAGCTCATTCCACCGGTAGCTTCCATTCTCCATTTGCTAAACAGCCCGTACCCATTGATGAACTCATTCTTGTCAGCTCCATAACATGTGGTCTGAGTTCCATTCGATGACAATACGGTAACATTGAACGAGTTGAGCGAGTCTTCTTTGGCAAAGGGCCATAGATGCATGTGATAGTCTTTTCCGAATGACAATGGTCTGCATCGAGGTTCTGCTGTAAAGTATCTGGTGCGGGCTTGATACTCTAGGTCTGTCGTTAATGTCATGTTGTGCTCAGAAGTTCTGAAAGGCAGATACATGGCATTCTCATCTGTCCAGGAAGGCAGTGATGTGTTCCGTGTCAAGTTGGATTCTGAGAGTAGGAAGTGGGTCTCCCCCATCGATTTTCGATACGCACCGGAAGCTTCTATGGGGTTGTCGTAATACGGTGAGGTTGTAATTGGCGGACCCGATGTACCATTTACGTTGACAAATTTTGGCTCGAAAGGCGGTAACAGTGATGTCGAGTAAGGGAGCGATAGGGTTGTACGAAAGAACAACCCGGCAAATGCAGTCGCTAAGAGGTTTGCTAGCAGGCTCATTCCACACACCGTTGCGAGTAAGAAATGGCTACTCCGAGCAGCTTTTATAAGCGTGAGTTGAGGTGGAAGAGAACCATATCTGAGAGTGATAGATTGTTGGGCAGCTGCTCCCAAGCCTCGCAACTGCTCTAGGGGCTGCAGAACGCAAAGAAGCCTGTTAATCATAATCCACATGGGTTCGATCAGAGTAGCAATGGCTGTTGGAAGATATTCAGTGACAAGATTCTGTACAACGGGATCTCTCGAAGGTAGAGGTAAACCTGCAGAGCATCAGCGTCAACAATCGAAGGCGCTAGCGTAATATCATGGGCTGCGCAGGAAGACTCACCGTTTGATCTCGAGATAGCGAAGAGAACAGCAAGGAGTATCATCAATACAACAAAAAGACTAGTGAAAGGAATTGCGGTAGCTGCTTGGAACTCTGTGGGTCGAATTGGGTTCGATAGCGTCTGTTCCTCTTTTTTCTCTTTGTGTGTTGCCTTGAGCAAGGGCTGTTGCGATTCTGAACTCGAATTCACGGGAGTCATGCTGCGGATAGTCAGATTTTCACGTCCAATACATCCGAAATACTTACCTATAATCTGATACATCGTTTCCAAGTTTGTATCCGCTCGCACAAAGCTTCTGATGAAAATACTGCGCCGGTGCACAGTCCAGATCCTCAAATCGTGCAAGAAGGTCCTTGTCGTCTGCAACCATGGACATAATTGCAGCCAAAGATGCTAGAGACGAATAAGCGATGGAAGGCTTATCAGAGAGAGTTTGCGTACCAGGATCATCGGCTAACCTGCTATTCTGGCGCTCAGTATATCCAATATACATCAAAGCGATGATCGCCAGGGACACAATGGCAAGAAGGCCCTCAACAAAGTAGGCAAAGAAAGGTTCAAGCACGACTGCTTCTGTTCGCGTTTGTCGCTGCCCTGTTATTGTTGTTGCTATAGAAAAATTAGGTCGCAATATATCAGTCATTGCGCGAGCAAAGAAGACTTGATAGACAAGCTCGTATGCTTCTCCTAACTTTTCCGGATCCAGAAGCTCTTGGAAGTAATCTTTCGATTGAGACATGACTGTTGTCAGGATTGGTGGAGCCGCAAACACAGACGGGGATAACTCCGTGTCATACAAATCTTCGAGATGTCGTGGGATCGTTATCATGGGCAAGGCTTCTTCCCTTGTCTGTATCTGACGTTCACCAGACGCGAGGGTGTCTTCAAAAACAGTAGAGTTAAATAAATCTGCGGAGATCAAGCGCTTTGTGCCAATCGAACTCACGTTTCTGGGCTCCCCGGTCATCGCATCCACTGTCGCCTCAACATCCTGTTCGTAGTAGAATGGTTTGCAGAACAGGGCGGTGATTCCACTGGCTGGATCGAGTTTGTCCTTCTTGTTCTGTGTGAATGTCGCAAAGAAGGTTTGATTTCCCAAAACGCCACAGAATGACCTGTCCCTAAGATTGCCTGAGGCCGATCCAGTGACAAGGGAAGGCGAAAAGTACCCCTCGTATGACGCGGAAAACTTCCTGTACCTCTGTGAGACCGGCTTTGAGTTTACCATAACCTGCTCCCCACTGGTGTTGTTATTGAACGTTGCCCGAGAAATGTAGCATCCAGTCGAGCTGTTGAAGCCGGCATCGCTAGTAATGGTATGCGTGACGTTTTCGATCTTTTCCTCATACTGAGGAGGATCATTGTCCCCCGGCACGGCGTATAATACGGTCTTCTGTTCGATCACAGTGCCGTTTTTCTTTCCCGCTATCTCGGCCTTTTCGCATCGAAGATTCATGCTATAGAGAACAGTGTTTACTGTCCAAGAGTCCTCTGGGACGGGCGCGCGACCGGAAGCAGTGAATGGTTTCAGTGTGTAGTTTCGAGTGGTGAAAGCTGGCAGCGTCTCATTCAACTTGAGAATGCCGAAGGCGGACTGGGCATAGCTCAAGGTCAACGCTTGCTCTTGAATTGAAGAGTGTATGTATCCGTCAGAAACGGCATAGTCCTGGGGAAAGTTTCGAACCATGGATCTTGTCGAAAAGATACCCGCTTGCAACGGGACAACGCCAAAAGAAGTTAAGACGCTCGCAAATGAGGCCCAAAAGACCAGCCAATGCCTGTACACATTTCGTCAAACTCGTGGTATTCTCATCCAACACAATACGGAACTCACTTTCTCTTAGCTGCTACTAGAGGAACGATGGGCGCAAAGTCGAATGGATAGTGCAGGAGAATGGAGTTCTTCGGGAGCGCACCATCTGATCGTGATAATTGGCGGTAAGGCTCGTAACGTTTCGCATCGTGGTCTATCCAGACGATAAAAATGCTGAAGATAACAGCAATAATAGTTGGCAAGTAGAGGTGCCAGAATGAGCGATGCAAAGGAAGATCATTGACTTTCGCAGCGAAGAGAATGCCCCCTTGGGTCTGACTTTGATGCAGATAGTACTGAAGGAGAGTAATAAATGTCCAGCAACACAACACTGCGATGGCGAGACTCCACCATCGCAGACCTGGAGGGTACCAGCCTTGCCGACGTTGTGAAGTCAGCTCCTGTTTGTTGACTGATCTGGAAAGTCGAAACGTGAACCGGTTTGACTGCGCCATCTTATCTCCCTAACTCAAGGAGCGGAGATTCACCGTGGTATGGACACTGAAGGGACGAAAGATGGTATTCAGAACGGGACTCAGCCCTGTTGCAGTGAGGTTACGCGCTATGCCCCCGCCAAAACGCGACACGAAGGTATTGCTGACAGATAACGTTGCAAAAATGGCCCCCAAATTAAACGGGTCCACAGTTGCTCGGCAGCACACGACAGTAATGCTTGGCACTTTCAGGCATCCAATGCTCAAGGATTCGGCGTTTTCGGTCTTCCGAAGGACAGATTGGCCCCGGCAAAGGGCTTTTATTGCACCTGCATAACAGGTCGCTGCGCTTCTATGTCGTGTCTCAGCTACGAGACGAGAAGCTACACTAGCAGTTGTGAGCCACTGTTGCTGACAGGATGAGGATTATTAGCAGAGTTACTGACTTGGATCTTTTCAATTAAATAACAAGACTACAGGGAGGGTTCTAAAGTATCGAAATGGTGATGGGGGGGGGCAAGGATGACGGATGTACCGATGTAATTTAGGAATAGAGACATGATCTCTTCAGTCACATAGGTTGGGATGTGCCATCCCTGTCAATTTGGCAGACCTCAAAGAAGAATGATGTGTTACGTAAAGACTGTAAACGTATGTACATCCTAGACTATCTGGTTCGTTACAGCCCTCATGCAGTACAAGTGTATCTCCTTATTCAATCGCAATTCACAATTTAAGACACAACCGGTCCATTAATTCGCTGTTGACACTTTAGCGTCATCTCCTTCGACGACGCCTCCCGTTACGCCAGAAGGGTTGCATCCTGGCTGATTGAAAAATACCACTGTACACTCTTCAGCCAGGAATCCCTTTCTCCATCCAAGGGCAGAGCCGTTGCAAATGCCGGCTTGGCAAGTCGGCGTCGTGCCAGCGCCGGACTTTGGATCTGCTGCCCCAGTGCATTGCGCATTCTGGTCTGCGACACATCAGTACTGGTGCCATACACAGCCTACCCATGAGCAAACCTACAGGGATCAAAACTCCAATCATTATTCTGTCGCGTGTAGAGTGCTTCTTCGTTGTTGTCCATCGACATACAGCCTGATCCATGCGGTGCTCCGAAAGTAAGTTGAGTAAACACAGCGGCTGTGAGTGCGAATGTGATATTCATCGTAGGTGTTGGAGATGGATGCGTATTGAGATTTAGACGAGTGCTTGGATTGATTGATATCTTGAGTTTTTTCGAACATGTTAAGCATAGCAAGTGTCCCTTGACACAGGTATTTGTATCAATGTCGGAGGAGTTGTTCGCTTCAAGGAACACCCCCTAGCGCTTCGCCAAAGAGCGTACCCTTCGCCACAGTATCTTCACGTGAGAGACTATCATAGAGGGACAGAAAATGCCCCTTTCAAGTGGATTCGTCTACGTATCTTTACCCCGATAGGCCCTCGCTGTTTACCAAACACCAAATTGCATAGGATAGGGCAAAGAAGGCCCTGCTGCTTTGCACGCCGCTATCTTTCTACGCCTGTCCGTTCCCTACGTCCGTGTCGTTGTCGTTCTCCTCATCCTCACCCCGCTCCCTCACGTCCTGCTCCTCTGTGCCCAGCTCAACAGTCTTGACGCTATCTGTCGCTCTCGTTAGAGTCGCTCTTGCCAGGGAAAAGGCGCTCTTCCTTTGGTCACTCTTACTCGTGTGCTTTGATGGCGTTGATCATGTTAGGGAAGCTTACAAGCACCCTGGCCTCCAATTAATGCTTCGGGTTGATTCCAGCAATCCGATGCAGCCGTAGTTTAGCGTTCAGCGGTGAGCCTTTGGCCCTCCAAGCGTCAATATCATGTTCGTACCGCTTTTGAACCAAGACCCGTAGCCTATCTTCACGCCTGCGGAGCTCGTTGTGGTACGGTTGCGGGAACGTCACTGGCAGGTATCTGCAGTTCAGACGACAATCCATGATGTTGAGCTTCTTACCCCATGGCTCGACGGACTCATAGTTCCGAGCTATGAAATACGTACCAACAATCTCGGCGAAGAGGTGGATCAGGTCTGCCATACCTTGGTTCGTGGCGATGGCGTCTGCTATGTCCTGCCCTGCCCTGTTCTGGAATGCGGACAAAAATTTCTTCCAAATCCCCAGAGTCCCATCGGTGCGGCACGTCTTGAGCAGGTGGACTGCCTTGTGCTCAAGTTCAAGCCAACCCAAGTCATTTTCGCGTCGCAAGGCCTTGAGCGCAAACGCCAACACCGTGACAACCCCATTCGCCAGTGCCGAGCCAGTGATAGCTGTGTAAGAGGGTCGAAGGCGAGGATCCTTGATCAGTGAGTTGAACGGGTCAATAACGTGCTTATACATGTGGGTTTTTTCATCATCCTCAGCGTCATCGTAGGCGATATCGTCCTCGTCCCCCGTCTCGTCGTCAGCAGCTTGCTCATCAACTGTGGCTTTGATACCAGGCTCCAAGTCGTAGTCGCCGACTGACACAGCGTGGAGGTTGTGCATGGTGCGGATTTTCTCAAAGGGGACCTCCTCGCACTTCGAGTCACGCGCTTGGTGGTCCTTACTTCCGCATCGGAGACATAAGCAGTTCACCAACAACGCACGTTATTGCTCAGGGTGCAGACAAAGGTCACCTCCTTGCTGAAGTGAATCGTATTGCGGTCTTGCGTGTCAGGTCGCAGGGCTGATTTGAGGGGTGTCGGGGTGCCGGCGGGAACAGACCTCGCCGGTCGTCCCACGTTGATTTATTGATGGGCCATGTCCAGGTCGCGCGCGATCCAGGAAGTCTATTATCTGTTCCCCCCGATATGATCCGACAGACGTGCCAGTGGCCAGTCCTGGTCGGATGAACTGTCGGGCGAGTGTGATCATTTCCTTGTCAGAGTGGTTGCCAGATTGCGAACAATCATGAAGCAGCCACGCCAGGCAGCGAAGCTTTCCCCAGGTTTCTGCTTGAGTGACCCATCATAGATCTGGGCTCGGGCTTCCGACACCCTCTCATAGGTGGCCTTGTAATAGCATGGGTCCAGTCCTTCAAGCAGATCTAGGTAATGATCTGCTTGTGTCTGGTCTATAAAGTCCCATGCCTTGCCAGTGATGTGCATCTCCAGCTACGCAGTACGCTTGTCTTCAGGCAGGTGTTCACAGCGCGCGATCGCGTTTCGACGCCACTTATCATATAAGATATTCTCGCTCTTCCCGTTGAAGTACTGAAGTGCCGGGAACTGGATTCGTTCAACTGGTGAGATACTGGTCATCTCAGTTGGTGTAGGCGTAGTGTGTGTGGGTCGAGGGGAATGCGTCGTTCGGTGGTACGGGTCCCGACGTTGCCAATCGCTGTCTCGTACTTGTCGCAACGGGTCGCGCGTTCGGCCTCTCACGGGTGAGCGTGTGCGGGCATGGCTGTCGCGATCGTGTCCATTGAACCTTGACGGAGAGGCTGTTCGGTTCCGTTCTGAGATGCGGGCCTCGGAACGGGCTGATGAGCTGGTGTGGACTCGCTCGTGAGGGTTGTTGGGGTCGTGTCGATGCGTCGGTCGGGTGAAGTACACCCAATCGTGTGCGGGTCGCTGATCCCAGCAGACAAGGTTCTACTCCGCAGTCGTGTTGCTGAGCCCTGTGTCTGGTTGATTGATCACGCGACGCGCGACAAGTCAGCCATCTAGCTACCGCGCTGTTGGTAGGTAGGCAAATGGTTTATCTCAGGTCAAAAGGCTTACGCAGGATAGTGCAAGCGTCGATACACGGGTCGCACGAAGATAGGTGGAGAGAGTAACTAGTCAAATCGTCACTTTGTGGAATTCTGCGTGCAGCAAGGCGCAGAACACTCAAGATCTTGATAACTAAGCTAGAGCGCGGTTCGTGCGCAGTTCAGGCCGCCTTGCTTCGACAGTCTCGGGAAACCAAAGGTCGTCAGTTTGAACCGTGACATTGATGTTTTGACTCCAAGTTTGAAATACCACTAGCCCACTTCCAGCAGCCCTCTTCCTAGATGCTCATGAGATGCTTCTTGGGAACCTGCGTAACGCAATTAAAAAAGACAATACTCATATGTGTGCTACTTACAGGCTTGCAGGCTTTGACCACTACTGCTGACTGTTGGAGTTCCCGACCACTTCGGACTAAGATGACGAGCAGTCATTTTGGCCGTCTCGAAAAACAGCCGGCTAAACTTCGGCCCCGCAGTTTTTCCTATTTGGGACGTTCAAAAAGGCAACAACCACCACCGGCACCACCACCAACCTCCCGCGCAGTAGTACATGATGATATGCAACGAGAAATACTAAACACCTATAACCCGCGGTAATTGCAGCAGCGTAGTCACCAGTCAGTAGTGCGGCTGCTTTGGGCACGCTACAAGTTCAGGTGTTTTCAGGGTTGTCGGGGTTATTCGGGTGCTTTCAGTAAAGAACGCACGTACGTACCATGCCGGAACAAACAACAGCGCATGCCTCTCTCCTATTTCAATCTTGGCCAAGAAGAGACTGACTGACTCGAGGCCCTGTTAGCCGCGGCGCTTGCAGCCAGTTCTCTGACGCATCCATACATAGTTCACGCCGCGCAGGCTGCACGATGCGCTACTGTCTTGAATTCCAGGGCAGTGCTCTTCAAGACTCCGTCTGCTCTTGGCTTCCTTTCCATAAATGCCTGGGATGGTGGTGTGTAGTTGACTAATTGTCCGCCCATGCACTGTCGGTTCTGTATTTACTCTTGGTCGTCTTTTCCTCCGGCGCACTATCGCTCTATCTGCGTTGTCTTCTCTTGCTTTGCTCTGGGGGCAGTGCGTCGTGCACACTATTTGAATTCAATCTACTCAACGCTGTTCTGCGTTCATTGATGCTCCTGCTTTATAGCGGGGCCATGCAACTTTCAATGTCCCCATGTTTCGTTTCAATCGACGCTCTCTACCCTGCTGCATGCGCCACATCACTCTGCCTCCAAATCCCGTTCCCCTACTCTTTCCGCCATGGCAAGAATACGTTGTGGTTCGCTCTCTCCCCATCCTTGACAACCGAGTTCGGTTTGCCCTCTGCAATCACGTCTGATTTTGCATCTGCAGCCGCATCCGAGACGGCATTCCGCGTCATACGTGGTCAAACAATTCATTGACCTTGTCTTTGGACAAATGCTCGCGTGGGCTTCCGTGGTCAGCTCTAGCAGCTCTGCCGCGCCACGGGGCTGATGCTACCCTCTGCCATGTCCATGTAGCTGCGCTTGGTGGGTCTGCGGATAGGGTCGCGTCTCATCCCATTGTTGGGCTCCTCGTCAATTTCGCCCAGCTCAATACGCACGGTCTTCCAAATTCTGAGGAAGTTAACTAACATTTAAATACCACTAGTGGCTATCCATCATCGTCTGAGGAAAGGTCTGGAATCTCGGACTCCTCGTCCGACACCTCGTCCTCAACAGCCTCGCCGTCGTCATCCCACTCCGCACCCTCACTCAATATAACATTTCTGCCAGTCAAGACATCGAATGCTCGCATTTCAATACTCGGAAGCGCATGCGTCAATACCCTCACTATTGTTGGGGCTGCCATCTGTGATACAAGAACGTGTGCCTGTTTCTCCATATCCGCTCTCAGTTGGAGAAACCCCCCCGGGGAGGAACCACAACATGTGGCGTGTACCGCCGAGGTGGTTAGGGGTGACTCGTTGGATAGACTGAGGTTGATGAGCACCTCGTTCAAACGTAGATTGGTGCTATGCTGTGGGGGTTTGAGAACATCAGCACAGATACTGCGCATGCGCAGTCGCAAACGTCGCAGTGTAGTAAGAAGACCAGCAATACTCGTGCAGACATGGAATCCTTCACTGTGCTCTTGGCTCTGATGCGGTATAAGTCGAGTACCACATAGATCTAGCTCTAGACTAGTCAGGTTGCTGGCTGATAAGAGGGCGTGAATTGTGTATAGGAAAAGGTAGTCGCGGCGTCCTAAGAGATGAAGTTGCGGATGCAGTTCAATGGTGGCTTGAATGCGTAAGATACGCAGTTTCCGTGATTGTTTAACGATAGTGGCAAGAAAGAGGAGATTGTTGTTCAGCTCTGTTGTCCAGGCTGCGCGCACTACGCGTCCATGAGCGCCGTTCCAAATTGACATTCTCTGCGAATCGTGTTGAGACAATGGAATAGAGTCCCAGTCTTCAAAGCCCTTTAAATCCAGGTCCAGGGTTTCCATGCTATCTTTGACTAGAGGTAGACTTGATTCTACATACGGAGAGGACAGCAAGCGTTGTAGTGTCTTCTGAGTAACGTAAAAATCCTGGAAGCACGCAGTAAAGGCAAATCTACTCCACTGCTTACAAACTGTAAGACGTGACAGATCCGAACGGAAATAGGATGAGCCGACGTAACTGAAGATTTGGATTAGGGTTTCAGGGGGGAGTTGGAGGAGTGACATAGTGTGTTGTGCGAGCTAAGTAATAGAGATGGTGTCGGTGTTATAAGAGTCATACTAGAGTGGCTCAGTCGGCTTGGCCTTTTGAACACTGCCACCGTTCAAGGCTGCCCACGTCACGGACGGCCTGGCCCGCTCACGTGTTAGGACCACAACCAATTAGCTGAGTTTGCTCGTCACCAGCAAACTCGTCTCCTTTGTAGTATGGAGAGCCTGTGTTTTTCACCACGCAATGTGTTGCATTTGTCTCTAAACCCTGCAACTGTATCTGTCTTGCCTCTCCTACAGTTGCTTAACTTTTCAGAGCACAAACTGCGAAAAATTACCCAGGACGTTGCGTCGTGGCCATATCCCCAACTAAGCTGCTTCTGTGCTAGTCCTGACCCCGTGTCAGCCGAGTCTCCGTCCAGTTTAGAGTATAGTTAAGCCTGCTGAGACTAGATAAACCTCACACTTCTCCCGCCTGCTGCTACATCAACGTGCCTGGGATCTGATGCATGTAGTATTAGTCCGCTTACTGCTGGAACAGCCTACTGTCGTGACCACTTTGTTTAGTTTCCCTTCAACACTGCTGGCCCGCTTCCCTTGCCACTCTTCCCCTCCGTTCTGCGCATCCGAGGCTTCTTTTCCGAGCGCCAGCTTCTACCTTGAATGCTGCCAACATCGAGCACAATGGCAAGACCAAGCGAAGACTGGTCAGGTTTTGCTGGCCTAAGTCCAGAGTCAGACAAACATAAGCAAATCGAGCTTGTACTGTCTTCAGCAAACTTCAAACACCTGAAAACGTGCGCAATAGACTCGAGGCGCAGACATCAAATGGACCTACCTCGCGATATCAACTGCAGCATAAATCTAACCCAGTTTACAACAGGTTTCAATAACCTGGTTCTTGAACTCGCATTTTCTGACAACATCTATTGGATTGCTCGGATTCCGTATCGCACCATCGATAATAACATCAAGACCTCATTGCTGAGCGAGATAGCCACCATGAAAATCGCCCGCCAACGTACAAGTATTCCCATACCTCGTATTTTCGAATTCGAGATGTCTATGGAGGAACCATTCGGATACCCGTACGTTTTGATGGAGTACTTGGGTGGTCATAAACTCAATCAGGGGGTGGCAAGATCAATACCTCAACAATACCATACCAAGGTAGCCAAACAGTTTGCAAATGTGTTTGCGGAACTTCAAAACTTGACCTTTAGCCGCATTGGACGGCTTTGGTGTGGAGAGACCGCGGATCAGCCAGTCGAAATCATTCCTATGGCATGGCATCATTCGCCTGGCCCTCTAGAAACGTCGCTAGAATATTTTTACAACCAACGACAAGGGGAAAACCGAGAAATTGTCGCCTTGCATCCAAACGATGCAGACTGGCTTACAGCATGCTGGGTGCTGAAAACAGCTCTAGCCCACACCGTCATTGAAGATAGAGTCCGAGGCCCATTTCCACTGTGTCATCTTGACCTCCATTTTGGTAACCTTCTTTTCGATGACGAATACAATCTGACTGGAGTCATTGATTGGAGCGACGCGCAGGCGGCCCCAATTGAACAGTTGTCTGTCTGTCCAGAGCTGGTCATTTTCCCTGGACTATCTGAGGAGAAGAATCGACCGATCGTGGAGTTCAAGAAGCTCGTTATACAGTTTGTAAAGGAAATGGAGAGTGAGAAAGCGACAGAGGAAGAGAAGAGGGAAGGGGAGACGCCGTCCTTGGATCAGCAGCAGGGGAACATGAAGCCGAGTCAGCATCTTACACCACTTTCCACCTACATGGCCTCTGAAAGTGCCGAGCTCATGCATCGTCAGTACATGGCTCCACCCAAGGGAAGCCTTTGGGCTGCGAAGAGGATTGCGAAACTCATGTACGGGGAGCATATCACTTGGGAACAGCTTAGAAAGGTATATGGTTACACGCAGCTTCTTTGAAGCTAGTGATACTGTCAAATAGATGATCGTTCTGATGATTCGGTGTGTTGATTGTTATTCTGCTATCTCGAGGGGTTTTCGTCTCATAATGGCTGGGAGTGGGGGCCCCTGCGCTATTCTTGGCAGATCTATCGCCTCATCCCAGCTCTCGACACCTGCTATCTGACAACAGTATTGTTGATACGGCAAAGGTATGAGTGATGAATCAACTATAGTCGCTGCAACGATTGGGTAGGTAGATGATTGATTGACTCCTCTATTCCATCGTAGAGGGAAGCCATGAGGGTAGACGGCAGCAAAATGCGCTAACCCCATATCGGGCGTAGCACCTAGACCTGCCTGCCGACTAACTGGCATAGGTTCGACTCTCGGGGTTCCAACAAGTATTCTAGAGATAGACCCGATATTGTACTTAGAGTTCTACCGATACCAAGCACTCTAAATAAAATTAGCCAAAAAACTACATGCAGCGAAACAAATACGCAGCCGTTCTCTGCTCACCCTTGTC
>WODD01000128.1:171841-188192 GCA_019775935.1 Neoascochyta sp. HWLR27 | reverse complement strand
CGACGGGTGTAACCAACACTAGTCCCGATTGTGGTCGGTCTGTTATGTCTGTCGGTCAACCTTCGTGGGTTTGATCCCTTATCGTCCCAACACAGGGCTAAAGAGACCGGGATAGTAAGTGAACGTACTAGGAATAGTTGGTAACTCTATAGTACGGGTAGTCCGGATTGGTGTACTCTAGATCATCGTTTGCCGTGCTACCGCATTCATTGCAGCTAGGATACGTTGTTGGCTTTGCGTAGTTGACAGTGCTGGAGGATCCTGAGGAAGCAGCCATTGTTGAGTATGTGATGATAGTAGGTTCTGGGGGATAGTGTAAGAATGATAGTTAAGTTAGATGCTGTGAGATGGATTTTTCGTCTCGACACAAGAAGTATTTGCTTGCTTTAGTAGACTAGAGAGAACGCATTCTCCTGTTTATATACTAGATAGAAGCATACTGCTGCCTAAATAACCTAAGGATGCGTGTCTCATAGATGAAGGCTATGTACTCTTTGTAGGCAGTAATACGGCACAGCACCGAGTTTCTATTGACGCCTCTCCAATCAAACTATGAACTTTCGGTTCGCTCAAGGCTATGCAATGTGAAGGGGCATACTGAAAGATATTTAGGTCAGGTTCACAGGAAGGCTATTGATTGGAGTTGCTGCATGCGTACGTGTAAGCGCCGAAGAATGCTACCTCCATTGCCGCGCGCTCTGCATCATCTTATTATTTTCAAGGCGCGCCTAGCACCTCTCGCTTGTCTTACTCGTCGCCTTGTCTACACCTGATGTAAGGCGGTTGATTATGGTCTACCCAAGCAGCCAACATCACCCGCACAGGAAGAAACTGACTAGGATGTCTCGGAGGTGCGCACGTGCTAGACTCGAAGGTGGCCATCAGCAACGCGCTCCTTGATGTAGTGGTAGTAAATATAAACGTGCTTCGTGCGCTCGTGATGTCCCTCGGCGCTTAGCAGCTTGATCGATGGCTCGTTGTCGCTGTATATGAGGGTGGGCAGCAAGTTGCTCGCGGCGTAGCTAATCTGGCGGAGCAGCTGCTTCAGCCAAGACGCTTTCTTCGCGGCGAAGGTCAGCGCGACATACTCTGCTTCCATAGTGGAGGTGGTGACGAGCGGCTGCTTGACTGACTTGTGGCAGATGGCGCCGCCAGAAAACTTGAACAGATATCCTGGGGTTGACTTGCGGTCAGCCCTGTCAGAAGGACGCGTTGCTGTATCCATGGAATGCTGCGTCTAGTGAGGCCGCGGTGGCGCACATGTCAAACGCTAGGTTCGCTACTCCAGTTGGCGCCTTGAAGCTCATCACGAGGTCCTTCGTAGTGTTGAGGTAAGTCTTTGACTCCTCGAGTCTGATGTAGTACATCTTTGATTGCGCGCTTGTTAAACTTTGCGCTCTTGAGACGTTGGTCTGCTAGAATGTAGTACCAGCTGACCTCACTGTACTGTCTAAAAGAGTGGAGGTTCGGCATAGGGTTCGCAACCCTCATGTGCTCTAGCATCACTTGTCAGGGCGAGACCCTTCAAGGAACCGCGGCCGACGGCGTGTTGTTGAGCACGTTGATGGCGAGACAAGCTGCGTACAGCCACATGGACTTGGGGACGTAGGGTGCTGCAACAATGAGACTGCGCGAGCGTCCCTCTGCTAGCTAATTGCTTGACTCTACGACACTGTTTTGCTGCTAGTTGTATGGGTCAGATGTCTTGAACATGGTTCCTCGGCGTTTAAGCGCGATCTTGGTGGTCTTGTCCACAAGGACTGTGTTGTTGTCCAGACGGCGGACTGCAACGGTCACGCCGTACTGCGTCTTCATGGACTCAAGAGAGGTCAAAAAGCGCGCCTTGATGGACGCCTTAGTGTCTGTGATATTGATCCATTAGTGACGCAAGTGGTCATCTGTATAGATGATCCAGTAGCTTTCGCTATCCCGACCCATCAGTGTCACGGGTCCGACAATATTGACATGAACGCAGTGGCCGAAGATTGCAGCACGGTTTGGTGGCTGCCTTGAGATCTGTTGTGCTGAATTGCTGAGCAGGCACGCCTTGCAGGAGAAGTCCTTGTCATCGACAAGACGAAAACCAGTCATTGTATTAAGTGACGTGCAGGGTTCGTGAAAACCATTGTCTTGTCAAGGAAAGCGAATCGATATCATGATTCTTAGTATCTAAGCCACGTTAGTTTATAATCACATCTTGGAAATTGACTACTACTTAAAACATAGAGGTAGAGACGAAGACACACGAACCTTGAACATGTGAGGCTGGTGCTGCTCAATGTTCAAATAGATTTGTACAAAAACTTAATTTAGTTTCTAGTCGCAGCTGCTTGATATTCCGCCGATGTCTACAGCCTGTACTTGGAGGAAGGATTTGGTACTGTCAGCCGATGACGTAGAGAATCACCTGCATTTTCGATTCCAAAAACGCATGTACGTGAATGGGTATTACAGGTCGACTCGACAGCTTATGGGGCGTAACAGTAATGTTTCCAAGCAGCCTTCAGGCGCAATGTACATTTCATAGGATCCGTCCCTTCACTTTTACTACGTCACGACCTCGCGCCCGCTATATAAGCATGTAATGACTTTAATTTGATTTACCCAACTACAGTATTTGAGTGATTGTGATGAGTGTAAATAAGATTTGGGGCGGCGAGCCGGCACTCTTATAGAGCCCATTCGATTCGGTTTGGCCATGTGAATGGGAGAACAATCTTTACGACTTTGGTATGCTTTCGTTTCCCTTGATAGGTATCACCTGCTTGACGTTTCCTCCGGGCTGAATTGTTGCAAGGATCGAATCTACCCTATCAAGCGCAAGCTGCAAGCCTACAAGTCACAAACCTATCCTCTACTAAAAACTTATCGCCTGTGTCAACAGTCAGCTTCATATCACAGCAGCCAGAATTCGTTCCAGATACCAAGCCACAGTATTTTGACCATGGCTATGCGGAACGCCACTATTCTTCGAAAGAAAACTATCGACGACATGTCCGCGAGCGGTCTCAAAGTGACGGCATTATCTACGGGTACTGTGGGGTTTCATTTACACGTAAAAGTAATATGAAGAACCACTTGGAGAAAGGGAGGTGCAGAGTATTCAGGGGTTCTTAAAGAGCAGTATGAATCCACAGGCCAGCAGAGGGTATGACTACAGATGATAATATGTATTCGATACCACCGCCTAACAAAGTCTACCAAAAACAAGCGTCGGACATATAGATCTAGCACTGCTGTCTCCCGAGGAACGCTTGCTTGCTAAAATGTGTCATACCGTTCCCTATGTGTGAATCGCACTTTGGTTTATCAAGTTTGCCTCGACAATCTGAACCCAACAATTCCTCTCTGTTCGCCTTTCATTGTTGGTTAGATCAGAAAAGCATTTCTTGGTCTCTACATATACCACCGCTTTATGTTTAGCTGTCCACAGGACCCCCGATTGCGGTAAAAGATCATGCATTCAGCTGCAAAGTCACGTTTGCAATAGAGTTCGGACTTTTCACTGATGTAGGTTGACTCCGAATACCATAGAGTTGGCCGTACCGTTAAAGGCCGGCTCCACCTAGATCAGCCCATCCTCTCGTGGTGAGCTATGCTGACGTTCAAAGCTAATATTGAGAGAACGCCGTGTGAGGCCTCCAAGATCTAGTCTAATTATATCGTTTCCCGACGCCTACTCGTTTTTCTTTGGTTGCAGTAGATCCAATTTTTTCCCTCGAGGAAATTATTATGCAGCGCATCTCAAGCTATTATGGGAAGCAAGCCAAAGTAAAAAACTGACTCATTGCGGTACTTCAAGCTGTACTCCAGAGAGCATGTTCCTTCTAGAGAATCAAACAGGCTTTTCTGTGTTGACAGGATTTAGACTGACCGTGTGGACATCGCTACCTAGGTAGGTATACCTAGCCTATCACAGCGTCGCGTGGCTCCAAGTTGCACCTGGGAAGCATGCACAGTGTCGTGTCTCCGCATATGCAGAGATCCTTCGACAATAACGTGTCTAGATGCCATTGGGGCCTATTACCACAGCTATACGGCACGTTTCTGTAAACATAGACGCCGGTAGCTATATAAGCGTACAAACATAGCCACCATATCTCGACTTCACGATAAATTCAGTAAAATTCTCTCTCACGGACAATATCATGGCGAAGAAAAAAAAAAGTGCGAAGTTTGCTATCAAGAGGCTGAAAACGAGGTCGGTGCATTCATGACCTATCTACTTGCCTGAGAATAGAAGCTGACTACTTGGATTCATCTAGCCCGTACTCCAGTCCGCCTGTAACTCTGCGCATCGGAACAGAGGATCAGTCCTATTACGTTCCGGAAGTCCTACTGCAGACTCTGAGGAACTGCTCGTCCTACGATCCGTTTGGCAGGACTGTTGATCTTCCGGATCTGGATGCAGACAGCGCCCACGTTATCGTACACTTCCTGCATACTGGCACTTATCAAACGCTTGCCGACGATGAAGACCTAACCAGCTTCATCGCCAGCAAAGAGTTCCGCAAGGCTATCTTGATTCTTTCGGCCGCGAAAAAGTATGGGTTGCCAGAGCTACAACAACTAGCTAAAGTCGAGGTCGAACAACGGTGTGCGCACATGGATATCGCCGAGATAGTACAGGCTGTCAACGAAGAATTCTTTACACTTCCACAAGACGACACCTCGTGGATGAAAGAACTGGTGTCGCAAAAAGCGGAGAAAGCGTTCAAGTACGATGATACGGTGTTCTCGGCCGACTTCTTCAGCACCATCGGAAGCCATACGCTTTCAGGATTCCTGGCACAAAGTCTAGTGAGGCTGTACCAGAAACAAGTTGCAGAGTTGCGAGAGAGTCAAGCTGTTCGAGATGGATGCTCGCAAAAAGTCGATGGCACCATTGTTGCTGGTGAGACATTACGCGAAACACCACCAGCTTCTTCCGGGAGCGCCGTCGGGCTGGAGATAGGTACTGGGCCTTTAGTTGAAGAAGATTCATGCAGATGGCTACCAGACCTCCCAAGGCCCAAGGAAAAGATGACAACAATAACAGAAGTGAGCCTGCCTCTTGAACCTTCCTCGGATCTCCAGCCAGTCCCCGATGAAAACCCCGCTGTTGGTGAGACACCACCTGCGAATTTGGATGACCTATGGGGCTTCAACTGGTCCGCAGGGGTTGCTCCGTCCAAGAAAAAGAAGAAGAAGCATAGCAAGGATAAGAAGGTGGGGCTCACAGTATCCCAAGAATCTTCATTGGAGCCATCTATGATTATAGAATCAGATCTGATCGAGCCAGAAAGAGTGGTAAACCATGAAGTCGACGTCAAGCCAGTATCTGATACGACTGAAATACCACATAGCGATAGCTGCGCTTTGAGACTGGAGCATCTGTCAGAGGTTAACGGTTGGAAAACGTGCAGGCCTTGCGAAGTTTACGTGCGGGAGATTGCTTCTAGAATACATTCAACTGGCATTCCAGAAATCAATTGCGTCGGAGCAGCTGAATAAAAAATCCACGTAGAATATCTGCATCATACTTGGCGAAAGGCTATCCCAGTACTTATCCACAGAAACAGACAGCATTGAAATGCATTGAATCGTGAACGGATGAGTTCATGTAAAGGATGGAAGGCATTCATTACGCTGCTATTCACAACGAAGAAAAATCTTTCATTAAAAACTGCGAGTGTTCTGTCGCTTAAATGCATATAGGCGACAGACTAGTTCTCAACATCCTATTGACAATCTATCAAGAAAACATCGCCTGTCCATTTCACAGAATGAGCACTAATTCTTAAATGTGCAATAGCGTTGTGGAGTGAGGGGTAGAGAGGTAATGCAGGAGCCTAACACCATCTATGCGCCGCGGGAGGTAATACCGGACATATTAAACGATGCTGCACTGCCCTCACGGTTGCTCTATACCGACGGGCTTGATGAGTGCGCGTTTGGTGTGACAAGGCTTTTGCAAGCGGTTCCCGATGCCAGCTTGAAGAAGCGGTTGGAGATCAAGTTTCTATCTACTTGGAGGTGTACTGGCTTAAATCCCTACGCACAGGTCAAGTTGAGTCCTGCAAATCATTGCCGATATATATATCGTCTCAGTGATTGTGGGTAACTACAGGACATCTATCGCGCGCTCAAACACTCCAATTTCGAGCGGCCTAGGAAAGAAAAGTGTCGTGCTGCTGTGAAGAAAGCATTGAATGAGGTATTCAGACGTCTCTCAAAACCTGACCCGTCATTATCCGTGCACAGCGGCTTGACATGTGTTGGTCCAGAAGTCGGCTGCAGCTCGCTTCCCACGTTGTACAGTTCTTTCTGGCAGGATCACTGATTAGTAGACAAGCAGCTAACGAATCACCCAGGTACTCGGGATTCGATATATCAAGACTCACTGTCCAATTGAAGACGTGTATCTGTAGGCATGAATGGAAATATCCAAACGACTCAGCTTACCACCATCTTTCCTGGGACTATCGCCAAACCTCGTGAGCCTATACAATCAGCAACAGCAGAACATTCCAAGCAGATACAAGCTGTGCCTCCCATCGCCAAAGAAAAAAAGCGTGTCCACCAACAACCACCTCGCTTGCCCGGACATCATGAAAGCTGGGCGTCAGCGCTAGCCCTCACAAAGCGCCGGCAGCAATCTTAACTCGACCTAAGAAAGCAGACGCGCATCCTCCGCCCTCCCCAACCAGCTAGCCCCCGCCCACGCATTGACAGCCTCGCGCACTCTCGAACCGCGTTATGCCCTCCAGCGATGGCTTTATGCAACGTTTGATTGCTAGCGCTGCAAAACGGCTCCGCGAGACGCCGGGGCGCGTATCGTGGAGTTGTGATTCGTGAGAGGGCAAAGTCCGCAGTAGGGCCACCCACGGACGCTATTGTATTGACATTGCTAATGATCCCCGAGGGTACGCTGCGGATCTGATATGATCCGATCTGGGCTTCGATGGAATACATGTACTGCCTCGGCGCGCTGGCACGCCGTTTTGGAGGTTTCCGTTGATTCGCACTTCCCGGGGCCCAAGCAGCAGCAGCAGCAGCAGAAGTCATAGCACCCACCATCAACACGCGATAACTACACAATGGAAGTTCACAAGTCCGCACCCCACAGCGACCTGCCCGAAAAAGCACCAGAACCAGACTACTCGGCCTACAAATACTCGATCCCGGAAACGCCCCCACAGCCCTACACGACCGTCCACGCCTTCCCCGTCGACCCTGTCTCATCACCGCCGCACTCAGCCGAGCAGTACCACCAATCCAGCAGCAATGGGCGCCGAAACTGGACGCGCTGGCCCCTGCTCCTGCTGTACGGGCTGATTCTCGCCGTCATCGCGGGCCTTGTCGGCGGCTTCGTGGGGAAAGCGATAGAGAGCAACAACCACCGCGCCAGCGCCACGGCAGGAACCGACGCAGCGTGTGCAACGCCCACAGCGGCGCCATTGAATCCCTCCGGCGCACCATCCGCATCGGCCTCAGCATCACCCACCGCATCCCCTGCGGCCTCCGCCGCGCCGACGCCCTCGAGCAGCGTCTTCGAGCGCGTGATCCCGCAGCCCTCGTCGGGCTGCGACGCCTCGGCGCCCTACCGCTCGTTCAAGTCACGCTCCAACATGCTCGGGATACCCTTCACGACCATCTGCGGGCAGGGCTGGATGCGGGATGATCTGGTTGCCATGTCTGTTGGCACGCAGTCAGACTGCATCGAGTCGTGTTCTGTGCTCAACTCGTATGCGGGGAGCGACGGCCGGAAGTGTGTTGGTGCGGGCTTCATCCCTGAGTGGTGGAATCAGACGCGTGCCATGAAAGAGAGCGGGATTACGCCGTACAATTGCTTTCTCAAGTCGAGTACGTCGGGGATTGCGAGGAATAATGAGAAGTTTGAGGTCATTGCCCTGTGTATGGGCGATAATTGTGAGGATATTTCCGGGTAGATTGGTCGAGGGGGGGGGAGGGGGGGAAGTGTTGGCTTTTTGCTTTGTGCACGTGAGGCTGTGGTGTTTGGGCGTGTGATATGGTGTGATGCTTGAGACGTGATGTGCTTAAAGGTGCGCAAAAACTTTATCCTTTCTAACTTTTGTATTTCAATAGTTGTGTATTTCGATCATAATCTTCTTCATGTAGTCCATGCCGTATCCGGCGTGAGTCTCGGTTCATATACGTCTGTCTCCCTCGTAACGCACCATGCGATTTTATAGTCAAGAGCGCAGCTCTTGTACATACACATGACTGGTATAAGTCAGAACCATCAAGTCGTCGCAAGCAACGAATAATATGTTTTGCTACTATCCGTAAACGCGATCTCGACAGACCGCAGATCACCAAAAAGCGATTTTTTCCCTCAAGACCCTCTCAGCAGCTCCTGCTGCTGCACAAGTCTCCGAACATCAATCACAAAAATACCGCCGCAGCGACAGCCGCCAAAGCACCAAACTTGGCATCAAGCAGCCCCCCAGGCGTCGCCACCGCAGCCGCAGCCGTCGAACTAGCCGTGCCCTGTTCGTCACCTCCCCCGATGACGGATCGCACGATACTGAACTGGTCCGAGACCTGCTGCTCTTTGAAGGCGCGCACGCCGCTCGGGAGCGCAGTGTACCAGTCTGGCTTGGTGAGGAAAGTCTGCGTGGGCCCGTCAATCGTGACCGTGGAAGAGACGGTGTAGTTTTTGGCCGTTTCAAAGAAGGCCTTGACTTCGGATGCGACGGATGATTTTGAAGATTCGTATTCTGGGCCCAGCGACTCAACGAAGTTGGCGTACGCAAAGCGTGCTGCGATGCCGACGCTCGTGGTCCACTCTGCTGCCTGTCGTGGACGTGTCAGTGCCGGCTACGCATACGACTGTGGGTCGTGGCTTCTTACGTCTGCTGTGTTGGCGAAGCTGGGGATGGCGTCAGTCGGGATGGGCGGCTGCGTATATATCATGAAGTCTGCGTGCGCCACGCGGATGCCTGCAGCAGCCGCGAGAAGGAGGAGACCAGATCTGAACATGAGGTCGGCGTTACTTGGGTGGCGCAGTTGTTCACGGGCTTTCGAAGATTGTGTGACTGAGGGCGAAGGTGTAACGGGGTGCGGGCGAATGAGTGCGTAAGAGTCAGGTGTCGGTAATCATGACCAGGCCCGTACCTATGGCCGCGCGAGATGGTGGCGGAGTACCCGTATCGATCTGTCGGTTAGTAATAAGCATCCTTGCTACTGCCGGCGTTACAGCGTGGTTCCTTCTTTTGAGGTCATCGACGAACAGTGTTCCGTGGTTTAGCCGGGCGCGGGCGGAGGTCCGAAACCTCGCTCTTGCGAATCGATGCGTGTCTCGTGCCCTTGGCTGACCACGGGCTTACGACGACGACTTGGCGCCGGCAGAAGAGTTAATGCGCGTAGGTAGTTGTTGTGTTCGTCGACGTTAGATGGTAGGTAGTTAGTTAACTACTAATCAACGATAATCGATGAAGGCTAGAGGACTCGATGCCTGATTTGTACAAGCGTTCCACTGTATTCTAACTCTACATTCTACATTCACCCACGCCCCAACCACACTCCGAACTCACATCCATCATCGAGCCATGTGCCACCGCTACCAGAAAGCCCCAGATACACACTCCCGGCGTCCGGCGCCCAGCCCAACCAACGATCCACAACGCAAAAAGGTATCGACTCACAGCTGATTCATGTACAAGAAAGAAAGTAAACGACACCACGCCACATATATCATTCATGTCCAGACCAACGCCCGCTTTGCTGCAAGTAATGCGCCTGCGCCCGTACCATCCAAGGCCAGACCATTCTAAACGAAACCGCGCAATGCCCGCTTAAAGCAACAAGAAAAGAAGCACAGGTGTTCATTACGACTCGCCGAGCACACCCGCGAGGCCGCGCAGTATATCGCCAACCCCAATGCCGTCTGCACCTGCTCGTTCTTTGATATCGCGATCCCGCTCGTCGAGTCGTTTTGCTGCAGTGCCGAGGACGCGATCGGCGACGCGGTCAGCCGTGTTGCGGTACTGCTCGATTTTGTGTACGCCGTCGGTGAAGAGGTCAATGTTCGGTTCGAGGGAAAGGCTGAGTTTGTTGAGGTGTGTTTGCAGGGCGGTTGCCGTTGTAAAAGTAAATGCCAAAGAAGGTGGCTGCGTGGTAGACGGCTCGGGATGTGTCTGGTTTTGCTCGGTCGCTTGACGGAGGGCTTCGAGTATGGGTGCTTGTGTGGGGTCAAGGAGTGCGGTGTCGATGTCGGCCAAACTGAACGATGGCGCTTGTATTGACGGTCGGGGGGCTGTCGCTTTCGAGGAGGAGGCCAGGCTCTCCCATGCTGCTTTTTCTTCTTCGAGGCTGCGAAAGTCAGTATGTGAGACATTGCGCATATGAGCTGAGCATACCGCTTGATTTCCGCCTCGAGCTCTTCCAAAGTAGATTGGTTCTTTTCGTTTTGCGGGTTCGGCTTTTTCGTAACTGGCGTCATATCTGTATCCTCCTATAGTCGAATTAGCTGAGAGCGCCCAGGACATAACTGTACGCAACGTACTCTATCAAACCAGTACGAAAGCTCGGGCTTGTTCGCAAAGTCATCTATGAGTTCTTGTTGAATCGCTCGCGCTACGTTCCTGTCAGCTTCATGTCGAAACACCTGTTTCTCACCAAACTCACCAGCCATAATCGCATTGGCGTTCTTAACATCCCCAGACGGTTTCTCCGGCAGCGCTCGCGATCCGCACCATGTGATGAGCTGTTTCATCCGCCGCGGCTCGGGCAGACTTTGCTCGATGTACTTGTAGTAGTCACGGACTTCGACTTCAGAGTGTGGCAGGGCTACGACCGCGTCAGTAAAAGCTCTCCCATACACGTGTCCCGCCCGCAGACACCACCCGCGGACTTACCATTCGACATGCCGCTGTCGATCAGTGAACTGGCCCTCCTGCCTCGCAAGCCTGTACTGCTCCTGCGATGCCCGTCTTTGTTCCCCTTGCGCATCTCCTTGTTTCGCGTGATAACCGGTGTGTCTGCAAAGGGCAGCATAATGCGCTGTGTATTCGGATCGCGCTTGTTATCGTCCCGGGTAGGTGTTTGCAATCGCGCGAAAGCACGCGTCTGGTCCGCTTTGGGCTCCGGCGCAGGCGTGACTGCTTTCTTCCTCTCCTTCTCCTTCTCCTTCTCAGAGGCCATGCTTTTTCTCGCCCGCTTGGACAGCGGGGGCTCTGCAGATTTGGGGCGGATCTCCAAGTTCTCCCTGTCGCCGGAGATGCGAGCTGAGCGCCGCCGCCGCCCAGATTCGACAGGCTCTGGCTCCAATACAGGAGCCGAGCTCTTCTTCCGCCGCGAGACGGGTTTTGCTGCGGGTTTCGCCTCCTGATGCTCGGGTATGGGGTCCTGCGCAGGGACAGCCTGCGCCTTTGTGGTGCGCCGCGAGGTGCGTCGGGAAAATTGGAAGCCATCATCGTCCTCGTCGTAGGCGACCTTTGCAGCCTTCTTCGTTGCGCCAGATGCGCCGTTGGTCTTCTTGGTATCGGCCTTTGAACGCTTGGGCGCGGGCGCATCGTCGTCATCGAAGGCCTGACGGGCACTCCTCCGGCGCGTCGTCGGTCGGTTGGTTGCCATGGGAAGCGATTGCAGCGGGGAGCGCGTGTATATGGTGGTCATGGGATCGGTTGTGGTGGTCGCGGGGGGTGTGTCGCGGCGCGTGGACCCGTCAAAGCGCGTGCATGCGCGCGCACCGGCTGGGGCAGGGCAAGTCGGCCAACGCGCGCGGGATTCGAGGCGGTAGGGAACAAGTCAAGGGGATTGCGGCGGCACGGCTGTAGCGATTTGCGGTAATGTGAATATCCTCGTGTGGTCAAGGCCGCGGTCGGTGTACATGAGCGAGCAGGGTAGTGGGCGTGCGTAGCGGCTGCCGTGCCCGCAGAAGTAAACAAACCGGTGCCTGCCTAGCGCAGCACGTGACATGGCCCTCACCGACTCCCACCCCTCGAATTCCCCTGCCCCCGCCATGCACGTGCTTGGTCATCGTGAATCGAGTTGCTATTTTCGCGAGCCAAAAGGCAAAAGTGTATGCTAATGTAGTCTGCATGCAGCGGCAAATCCCAGCCTGCCTCTAAAATCGCTACAAAACGCCAGGGAGAGCAGTATCCCGCAGCTGCCTGTCCCATGATGCTCTCGTCAATCGTGCCCCCTTCTCTTCTCTTCTCTTCTATCCTCTCTTTCCCAACGTTGCATGCATCTGTTGAACATGCAGCCATGTTTGAGCTTCTATTCCCAGATTTACATGCCGGCTCCAGGCACTGGCCCTTTGACGCCCGCGGGCGCCATGCTGCCCTCGATCCGTCGCTTCGCGCTCTGCTTCTCCTCCAACGTAGGGTTCTGCTTGGGCATGTCGGGTACGTGAGGTGCCCTGCTAGGGCTGTGGCCAATGGACATGCCGACACGGATCTAGGGAGTGTTAGTGATGTTGCAGTGACTGGTGTATCTGGATTACTTACAAGCGTCTCCAAAGCCGACTGCGAGTTGTCCACTAAATCGGCGTCGTATTTCATCTGACCAGGCTCACAAAGCACAAGCAAAGTACTTCCACCAAACTTGAAGTACCCGAGCTCTTCGGCACGCTGGACCCGATCGCCTTTCTTGCGCGTGATGACGGTACTGCCGACCATCATAGCACCAATGCAGATGACCATTACTCGGCCATGGCTGACCGAGTCGATAGGGCAGATAACACGCACGTTTTCTCCATACACATCCAAGGCCGAGCGTATAGCCATGGGGTTGACTGTGTAGTACTCTCCTTCAATTGTCTTGGGCTCATCGAGCACACCGTCCACAGGGATATGAAAACGGTGGTAATCCTGCGGTGCAAGTCGGAAGATACCAAGAGAGCCCCCGTGGTAGCGCTTTGCGTCCTCGGGGTACGCGTCGCCGAGAAGACGCTCAACAGTGAACTCGCGGCCCTTGACCCAAATCGACTGCGCCGATTCAAGGTTATTGAACACGACAGAACGGCAGTCGGCCGGAGAGACAATGACTCTCGGGTCGTCGGGCGCTGAGCATGGTCGCGCGTCAGGCTTCAGAGCCCGGTAGAAGAACTCGTTAAAGTTCTTGAACTGGGAAGTCGGCAGCAGCACCTCGGACATATCCAGTTGGTGGAAAGCAATAAACGGCTCGATGTCCTTGGTAGAAGCCGGATCGTCGTATTTCCTGCCTTGTTTGAAACTGAGTGATTTCAACAGTTTGCGGACTGCAGAGGACGTTAGCTAATCTCAAGTGACGGGGTACACTCATTCTTACTCCTCTTCTTTTCCATGCTATTCGATTTGAGACCCTTGTAGAGAAGACGGATTCCAAGCCTGACATATACGCTCATACGCTCCTCGTTAATCTGACCAGTAATACGGTCCTGAACGAGGATGTTGGCCGAGTTGGCGCCCAGCTTGTAGCCGCCGTAGGAGATCTTGGTGATGACCTTGGAGTACCACTTCCGCTGGGCCTGGCTCGAGGTGACGAAGCCAGACATGACGATGTTGTTGACCTGTTTCCAGTCCTGACTGGCGCAAGTCGCAATATGGGTGATGATGTTGGCGTCTGACCTCTTGTTGAGCTTCGGCTGGTGGCAGATGGGACATTCGCGGATCTCAATGACATGTTCCTCTTCCTTCTCATCTCCAAGTTCGTCAGCTCGGAAGCTGTCGCCCTCTTCGCCCTCCACACCTAGCGTATTGGTCTCTAGCACTGGGATTGAGGTCCTGGATGCATTTTGGTTGATCGGGGTGAGATTCCCGGATGCCAACGAAGGCGTCTCTGTGCCCGGTGTTTGCGAGGTTGACGCATGTGATGCGCGTCGCTCAGTCAGTTGCAGCTGGTCTTCCAGGCAGATGATTGATTCATCGAAAGTGAGCAATTGCTCGCCATTGTGCTCGTTGGCAAACCGATGGAAGAAGCCGTCAACAGTCGACTCGTGGAGGGTGGATCCAAGCGTGTCCAGCATGGTTGTCAGCTCGATCTTGTCTATGAGACCGCTGTCATCTGCGTCGTACTGCTTGAGCATAGCTCTCCAGAACTGCTGTCGCAGAGCCTTGTAGGGGAGATATTTAGCACGGATATAGAGTGTAGGATTGTAGCCCTCCCATTGGTCTTTGTTTTTGAGCTCCAAGGGAAGAGTGTACATCTTCAAGCCCTGGTCATCCGCCGCAGATGGGTCAATGTTGATGGAGGAGACATGAGGGCCAGGCGTGAGATGGCCGTTGTCATCAACTGCGGGCGCCGACGGTGCGCTTGTGGGCCCCGGCAATGATCCGTTCGAGTCTCTGGCGGATAGCGAGCTACTTGAGTGCTCTTTCTTGAGCGAATGCTTGCCCATCCGAGAGAGGCTGTGGCTAGAAGATGAGCGGGATACGGGAAGTCGGAAGCGGGACCTGCGAGCCTCGGGTTCGGCGATTCCAGGAGACTCAGTAGGCTCAGGGAGCGTGTATAACCCGGTGACTGGGTCGGCCTCTGGGGCCATGGAGATGGCCTTCTCAAGTGGGAAGTTGACGGTGCCAACGTAGTCGTTGTTGGAGAACTTGTCCTTGTCGATGACGGTGAAGCTTACCGAATAGTTGACCTCGTGGCGCAACACCTGGAAGAGAAGCTTCTCGTCGAAAACGGGGTTGAGATTGTGGCTGATGGTTTTTGTGCGGTACGTCTTCTTGCCCAGCGAGGTGATGACGAAGGGATCCATGTCGAACGAGGTCCTAGTGACGTTCTTCTCGGGAGGCAGGTCGGTGGCCTTGTGCACCTCGAGGAACAGGACGCCTGCGATCTCTGACTTGCCCGAGAATTCGTAGCCGACCTTGCCCATCTGCTTTGCCTTCTTGCGCAAGCGGGCCAGCCTGAGCCTCTTGCGGCGCTTCTCGCGCCTCTTGGACTCGTCCTGCGCCTCGTCGGAGCTCTCGTCGTCATCAATTTCAGTGCCGGCGCTCTCGCCGCGCATGAGCGTGTTTTCCTCTTCCTCGTCGGGGCTGGAGGCCTGGCCGGCTATGGCGAGGAACTTGTTGGAGATCTGGTCTGGTGTGGCGGCGGGGTTGGTGGGGTCGACGAGGGTGAACTGCAGCTGGATTTCGCCCGTGACGACCGACTTCTTCTTGCCGGAGCGGCGCGACTGCAGGGGGAACCACTGGGGCTCTGCGGCGGCGTGGCCCGGCTGGAAGACGTCCTCGAGGATGACGTCAAACTCACCCATGTAGTCCTTGCCGAAGCGGTCCTTGTCCCAGCAAATGACCTCGAGCAGCAGGGCCTGCTCGCCCTGGATGGGCATCTCGAGGGCCGTGTTCCATTCTGGGTTGAGTGTCTTGTTGATAGTGGGGGTGGCTTCGCGGGCGTCGCCGAGGGAGAGGATGAGGTAGGGGTCCGAGGTGCCGCTGCGGTCCTTTGCAGCGAGGTTGCGTCCCTGGGCGAGTTAGCGGGGTCGACGTGGAGGCGTGCATGTGCAGGAGCATGAGCATGTGGGACGGACGGACCCTGAGGACGGTGATGCGCAGGGCAAGGGGCGGGGGTTGGTCGGCCATTGTGCGCTTGGGACTGGGCTGGCGGGGGGTGGGCAGGCTTGTCGCGGAGGAGGCGGCGCTGCTGTTGTTGTACTTGAGGCGGGTGGGGAGCGACAGCTTGGAGGCAAATGCGGGCCGTGGCATCTTGGTTGACGTCGTCGGCACCGCCGGCAGAGCGAGAGGAGCGAGTGAGCCGTGGGCCGTGGGCCGGAATTGCCGTGCAGCCTGCCAGGAGCTGTCCCTGTCGCTGGCGCTGGAGTGGCAATGCGTCTACCTGAGTAGCTGTAGCTGTAGCTATCGTCTGGCAGGTGCGCTGAGGGGTGGGATGTTCTGACGTATGAGCAAGTGTCTAGCGGAGCCGTTGGAGTTGCGGGCGTGTCAGCGATGTTATGTAGCCAGGGAACCGTCACTGTCTTGGTAGTAGGCTGTAGGCTGCGGGAGATGTGTTGCGGCGGTTGGCGGGAGCTTCGGACAGCGAACAGGGCAGGAGGCGGGAATGGCTATGAATATCTATGAACAGGAGCATGCAACCAACTGGACGGCAACGATTATGATTATGCGCACACGCACACGCACACGCACAAGCACAAACGCACCGCTGAGTGAGCAGGCCCGCCGTCGCGTCTGACGGCGGCGCCTCTACCTAGCTACTAGCAGCTCCGCGTTGGTTGGGGCGTCGTCAACAACATTCATGTCGAGGGGGTAATTTCAAGCCCATGCCTATCCATGCCTGTCCATGCTCGAGCAGCCCGCATCGTGATCGTAACGATACTATACTAACTGTCCAAGTAAACGCAGTTGCTCTCTCCAGTGCGTTGTGCGACGTGCGTGCCCATGGCCCATTCCTCCCATTCCTC
>WODD01000128.1:121212-171784 GCA_019775935.1 Neoascochyta sp. HWLR27 | reverse complement strand
CCCCCCCCCCCCCCCCCCCCCCCCCCCCCCCCCCCCTCAACGGCCTTGTTGCTCCATTGAGCCTCGCCCCTCGACCGCCATCAAACCCGCAAAAGCCCTACCCACTCTCTCCACAACCCAACTACCGGTCGCAGCAGACAGGCGGCCAGCCCACCCCAGCAAATGCCGCATAGCTGAGAGGTAGGCGACGCCGCCGTGGCCCCCAGCCCACCCCAGCCCAGCCCGTGCAACTCGCTGCAGCCCGCACAGAGCGTCGTGCAACCAGCGCCGCCAGCCGCCACAAGCAAGTTCGAATCTGCCTTTTTCCCGCGCGTCCAAAATGTGCCACAGATGCTGGGCGTGGTTGCAAATGCGCCCCTCTCCACGCCGCCAGCTGCCAATCTCGCTCCTGACACATCGGAGAGTTGTCAAGTGGGGCCCGACCAAGCATGCCGACGCCTTTTAAAAACG
This sequence comes from Neoascochyta sp. HWLR27, assembly GCA_019775935.1. Classification (NCBI taxonomy): domain Eukaryota; kingdom Fungi; phylum Ascomycota; class Dothideomycetes; order Pleosporales; family Didymellaceae; genus Neoascochyta; species Neoascochyta sp. HWLR27. The sequence continues at coordinate 171,334 of WODD01000128.1, read as the reverse complement.
TCATAGGCTCGTCTGGCATATACCCACCCACCAGAGGATCTTAGATACAGGTACGCACCTGGGTGAGTGGCTACTAGCAGCAATTAAGATAAAAGCGATGAGGCGGTAAAGGCGACAAGGCGACAAGGACAAGGCACGGCCCGTCTGGTCTACCCAGCTAGCTCCCTTGTTCTTGTCTTGTCCCGCTTGGCTACACAGCCGACGTTTGAAGCGCCGTCGCAGCCACATGCCTCGCACGGCAGATCCATGCATGCGAGCAACCTCATTCGCAAGCTGAGTAGTCAACTATCTAGTTATCGTGATGGGCTTCTGGTTTTAGGCGCCTAGTCACAGGGTTGCGGTGAAATATCGACTGCCACTGTTATACAACTACACCTATATATCAGAAGAGTAGATAGATGCTCGTCGACATGCACATTCCACCTCGCCGCATCACTCGCACCCACAACTGGTACCTACTAGACGGTTTGCATTGGTATCTTCAAATGAACTGAGAACAGCCCCCCCAGCCCACTGCCTACACTGTTGAACAACCCAAGCTTTTCCTGGAAAAAAACGCCAGAGCGCCGCGTACATGCCCTTTGCCTTTGCACAATGCTACACTACCCTACCCTACACTACACTCCCCTTCCCTCCCCTCAGTGGTTCTTCGCCCGCCTCGCCTTGCCCGGCCTCGCCTTGGCGCCGCCGCCCGACGACTTGCCGCCCTTCATCTTGCGCACAGAGAACCCGCGGCCGTCAGCGCTCGACTCGGCCGTGTTGCTCTTGGCGTGGCGCTTCTTGCCACCAAAGCCAAACTTCTCGTTCTTCTTCTGGCGCTTGTTGGGGCCGCCCTTGCGGTCGCGGCGGTCGTCGGGCTTCGTGTCGTTGTCGAGAGCAATGTCGAACAGGTCCTCCTCGTTGGTCGCCGTAATGTCAGCACCCTGGCGTTCTGCATTTTTCAGTTAGCACATGCTTCACCCAACCACGGAAAGGGACAACATACTCCTCTTCAGCACGTTGATCTTCTCCATTGTGTCCCTCTTCTCCTTGGCGCGCTCCTGCATCTTCGCAACCTGGACCTGCTTGCCGAACTTCTTCAGGTCGCGCTGCTTGCGCGCCTCGGCAGACGCCTTCTTGCCCGCAGCCTCGTCAATCAGCTTCGCCTTGATCTTGCCCATGTGCTCGTCGCTCTTGACCATCTCGGCAAAGTAGTCTGCCGGGCGCGAGAACGAAACACCCTCCTTCTTGAGCCTGGCCCGCGCATCCTTGGCCGCAGACAAGCACTGCTTGTAGAAAGCCAGTTCGCGGGAGAGGTCGTCCTCGACATCAGCAATCTCAGTAGGCTCGGCGCCAGTGACGGCCTGGTGCTCCGAGAAGGCGAGCTTCGAGTACGGTAGTTGTATGCGGTTGACGGCGGCGGTAAGAGCGGCGGTGTTGTTGATCGTCAGGCGCTGGTGGGGAATGATGTCGCCCTTGTCCTCGGAGGCGAGCGACTCGATGTCGGACAGCGGGATGTCGTCCTCGTCGTCGCCCTCGTCATCCTCCTCGTCCTCCTCGTCGTCACCACTGACTTCGCTCTCGCTATCCTCGAGACGCGAGAGGTCGAACTTGGGCTGCTCGGCCTCGTCGTCATCGCTGTCGTCCTCGTCCTCGTCGCTTCCATCAGTCTCGGGCTCGGGCTCGGTCGCGGCCTTGGCCTTTGCGCTGTTCTGCGACGCCTTCGCTTTTCCTTTGACCTTGACCTCTACCTCGTCAAGCGGCACACCGCCAGTCTCCTCCTCATCATCAGTAGCCTCCTCATCAGCGGGTGCATTCTTCTCCTTCCGTTGCCTAGCAGCCTTTTCCTTCTTGCGCTGCTTCTCGAGCGGGATGTTGCGGTTCTTCTGGTTGTCGAGCGCGGTCTTGAGCTTGCTGCGCGCCATTGTGTCTGAGTAGTATTTTCTGAAAAACAGAAAAAAAGTTCCGGAGAATGGGGACGTCGACAAAAGAGTGCAGACAAGAAGAGCGCTGCTGCAGCCGTGCAAGCTCCAAAAATTATCGCACGAAGAACTTAGCGCCGTCCGCTCCTCACCGCCCACGCTTTGGGAAACTAGCCGCGGCTCGCAACATCACGTGGTTGTCCTGCCTCAGCATCGTCCATCCCCACCACGGCGGCGGTATACACTGCTGGACGATTGACCAGGCCGAACCTCACACCATGGCGTCCCGCGAGCCGTCAAACAGCAACCTGGCTGATACTATCGTTTGTCTCGCCCGCTGAGTTGCTGCCTGTTCTACTGGGCTAACTTACCCCAGTCCCTGAACTCCAGCACAGACAGCTCCTCCGAGCTCGCCGCCGTTGTAGACGACTTGCTCAATCAGCTGAACTCAAAGTTCACCTCGGTCAGCAACGAACTGCTTGCAAAGAGTACGTGTCTCGAGAGTCACTTTGATGCTGCCATGGCCGATTGTTTGTTTGGACGGGGGATTACATTGTAAAACTAACACAGACAGTGGACGACATGTCGCGCCGTTTAGACAGTCTGGAAGCAACGATCCAAACCAACGAGGGCAAAGGATCGGATTCGGACAAATAGGTCCCCGTTTGGAATGTGCACATATCGATTCATGTACCAGCGTGACCGCGCTATAGGTCTTGGGGCTACGCTTGTGCTACTTTGACTGTAGCAAGTACGTTGATAGTGGAGTTTGGGTCACATGGATATAACAAAGTATTGTCTTGGATAGACTGCATGGCGATCGTGCCAATGTTTGCTACGTTATGTTCAAGTCGTTTCGAGCTATTCGTATAGTAATTTTACACACTGGGGCTGCTTCATATCCTCAACCTCTACACACGGTAGATTATCTATTTTCAACATCCTCCTGCTGCACACACCTCTCACAGCCTCTCTTTTCAAAGCTTATTCTATTTAAGCAAGCCGAGATGAAAACATCTACAACTCGCTCTTCTCGGTGCCAAGGAACTTCCTCAGGATGTTGCTCCTGCTCACCAGGTCGTCGAGCTTCTCGGGGGCGAGGTTGCCCTTGCTGATCAGACCCTGCAGACGCTTGAACTCCTTCTCGGCGTAGCCCTGGTTGGCGCCAGTCTTCTCGAAGACCTTGACGTAGTACTGGGCGTACTTGTCCTGCAGGTCGGCGGCAACCTTCTTGGCCTCCTCGACACCGTCGCCGTAGGCAGACTGGAACTTGGAGATGACGGTCTCGAAAGCTTCAATAGTGCCACCAGTGGCGTCGAGGCCACCGCCAACAGCGCGGTGGGTGCCAGAGTTCGTGTTGAGGTACTGGACGAAGGCGTCCTCAGAGCGGCCACCCTCGTACATGACGGGCTCGGTGGAGCCCTTCTTGAAGAACTTGATGGTAGGGTACGAAGAAACGCCCTGCTCGGTGGCAAGAGCCTTTGCGTTCTCGGCCTCGGCATCAACCTTGGCGATCAGGACACTGGGCTCGTTGACAAAGTCGTTGGCGAGAGTCTCCCAGATAGGAGCGAGGGTCTTGCAGTCTGCGAGTCTGTTAGCGACGTTCGTCCATGACGCTATTAGAACAGGATAACGTACGTCCGCACCACGGCGCAGTGAAGGCAACAAGAACATCCTGGTCCTTTCCAACCTTCTCCTTGAACGTCTTGTCATCGAGGAACGTGACCTGGCTGGGCAGCTTGCCCTTGACCTTGGGCTTGATGGCCGTCTTCTCGGTTATGAACTTGCTCAGGCTCTCGAGGTCACGGCCGCCCTTGTAGTCCTCGGGCTTGTCGCTCTTGCCGTCGAACCACTTGAGGGTGGGGAAGCCTGAGACGCCGAAGCGCTTGCCCAGCGACTTGTGCTCGTCGGCATCGACCTTTGCGACCGAAACCTTGGACGAGGCGTGCTGGAACACGCCACCGAGCTCCTCGTAGACGGGGGCGAGGTTCTTGCAGTGGCCGCACCAGGGGGCGAAGAACTCGACGAGGGCAGGCTTGCCCGACTTGAGCACGACGCTGTCAAAGTTGCTGGGGGTCAGGTCGATGACGGCCGAGGCGGGGGCAGATGCCGAGGCGAGGGCGGGCAGCAGCGCGATCGCCGCGGGAATGATGCGGTTGAAAAGCATGATGGCGGGATACTGAAGCTCCAGACGTCTTCAGAGGATTGGGAGAGGAAGTAGGGTCGCTTAACAAAGCTCTCGACGAGTAGTACCTGCGTGGCGGCGACGTGCTTGGCAGACAGGTGGCCTCTGCCTATCAACCCCGACACCGACTATCGCGGTTTCAGACCGCTTTACCAATCCGTCCAACTCGAAAATGACGCAAGCATGTTGGCAAACGACTGGACGCCTGGACGACGGGGTTTTGACAGCAGCGTACAGTCCAGACTGGCAAGGTGAAAAACTACCAATTAGAACCTTCTAGCTATGACACAGCCGCGCAATAAAGACTCCAGACACAGCCGCGCAATAAAGACTCCAGACACAGCCGCGCAATAAAGACTCCAGACACAGCCGCGCAATAAAGACTCCAGACACAGCCAGCAGAGCTTACATCTCCACTCCACGTTTACTACATCCTCCAGCTAATCACGACAATCACTACCTCCAATATGGTGACCGAAATCGTCGCTCCGCTGCACTTCCGCACCCTCTTGACTGGCCATACTTATCTGATCGCCGACTTCTACGCAACGTGGTGCCCGCCATGCAAGACGATTGCGCCCGTCTACGCACAACTTAGCACCGCGCACGCCGCGCCGGGGAAAGTAGCGTTTGTCAAAGTCAACGTCGACGAGCAGCGCGAGATTGCTGCGCAGTATGGCATCCAGGCCATGCCGACGTTTTTGGTGTTCAAGAATGGGAAGCAAATTGACGAGGTCAAGGGCGCGGATGTGCGTGCGTTGAAGAGGGTTGTTGAGGAGGCGAGCAAGGGGGCCAGGGAGGCTGCTGCGAAGGAAGAGGCGAAGAAGGTGCCCGAGGTGAAGAAGGAAGAGGTGAAGAAGGAAGAGGCGAAGACTGAGGTCAAGGCCGAGGACGAAGGGAAGACTGTCAGTGGGAGCTATGGCATGACGGGAGGCAACAGCTGGAAGATGTCGCTGCATTAGGCCGAATTTCATGGATGCTGTCATGGAGAGACGGAAACGAGGGTTGTATTCGCGCATGATACCACATACCATACCATACCATATCGTTCAATTGAATCCAATTCAGGAGCCATATAACCCCACCACAAACTCCGCCAAATGCAACCTAACCCCTAGACGCCATGCTATGCCCAAATTCCCTCAGCGCAGCTCCTCATCACCCACCGCCTCGGGCCAGAATTTCTTCGCGCTCCAACACCTCGGGCTTGAACTTGATCAAAAACACCGTCTTGCCAGGCCACATGCCCTTTGCATCCCCAGCGGCTCCCTCCTGCTCGCCGACACTGTGCGCCGTGACGCCCTCTGTCGGGAAGCCGGCGCCGTCACACACGCCCTCGATGATGCCGGCGACAAAGGCGGCGCAGTTGAGGCTGCTGAGCTCGCGGGGCAGCGAAATGTACTGGTTGACCATGGGCTCGTTGTCGAACAGCATGTACTGGCCCGAGTCTGTGCTGGAACGCTCGAGGGCATCGGCGGGGCGCCCAAACAGGTGGCGGTACAGCGTCTGGGCGATGAACTGGAGGAGGGGCAGGATGCGCGTGGGGCGGATGCTGGCCAGCGGGTTCGAGGAGCGCGAGAGGAGGAGGTCAAGGAGGCGCACGCCGAGGGGATACCCTTGGGAGTTTAATCTACAGCATCATGAGCATGTGTGTCTCTTCTTTTGGCGGGCGCAGGCAGGCACCGCGGCACCGTTGCACGCACCGTTGCTCGAGGTCGCCGACATTGGTCACGCCCCGCTGCGCATATGCGATCATTTCGATGAAGAGGTAGGCAAACGAGGCGCGGCTGAGCTCCGAGTTCTTGCTCCGGTTCAGGTTGCGGTCATATATGCTCTTCTTGTTGGACGGATAGCGCAGGCCGGAGCCCTGAGCCTGCGTCCCGCTCATGGCTGCGTGGGGGATGCGCACGGCCGCGTGCGAGTTGACGGCTTTCTTGGTGACTTGGAGTTGCGTGGGGGGAGCTGCGTCCGCGGTGGATTGGGGCGCTGGCGTACGCGCCTTGTATGTCGATGTACCGGTCAGGTAGTGTTGGTGGAGTGGGAAGATGGCGGCCATTTGGTACTACGGCGGCCTTGTCGTCGCGCGGTCGATGCTCGAGTGGGTCCGAGGGGCGTGCGTTGACTCGACTCGACCCGTGGGACACTTGAGGCTAACTAAGGCCAAGGCTGTCTACACATGCCTGCCCGACTGCGACTACACCCCAACTTTCTCTGCCTGAGAGGGCATGCGTTTCTTCTACGAGCACGTTCTTCTTTATTCTGTTGATTGCCTTTCTTTTCTATACACAGCCAGCCATCGTGTCTCTATAAAATCAACTCTCCAATCTAAATCTTCCCAGCCCACTCCCTCCACCATTCATACACAGCGATACCACCCGCAGTCTGTACATTGAGGCTCCGCGTGACACCAACTGTCCGAATTTCAACACAGCGGTCGATCACACTCAGCACTTCTGGTGAGATTCCCCCCTTTTCACTGCCCAGCACGAGCACGCACTTCTTCGGCAACAAGCCCAGGCCCTTCGTATCCATCTTGCCTGCCTCTCCTTCGTCTCCCAATATACCACTCCGATCGGTCTGCTCGATGCCCACGACTTCGTAGCCCTTTGTCTTGGCGTCGATAAGGAAGTCGGACACCGCATTGATCCTGAGCTCGCGGATGGGGAAGTGCTTCTCCGATGTCACGCTGGTGGCTTTGAAATCTTTGTGTGCAATCTTCTTGACATCGTTGATGTACAGCGCTTCCAGGCCGAACGATTCTGAGATGCGTGACAAGCCGCCGAGATTGGTGGGGTTGTCGATCAGAGAAGCGACGAGGATGACGGAGGATGGGCGCTGATTCTGGGCGCTGGGCGGGCCGGCCGAGGGCAAGAGCGCGGCGTAATCGAAGCCGGACTTTGTCTGGAAGAAGTTGGACTTGACCGCGGCGTCGTTTACGGGTGCGCTGTCTGCGTTGGACTCATCTAAACTAGTTGTAGACTGAGTAGTGACGCTACCCAGGCCGACGCGTTCCGATGGTATGTTAGTGATGTTGTTGTCCTGGGCCCAGAGCTCGACAAAGTCCTCATGAGCGACTCGCTCGGCCTCTGGTGTTTCAATATACAGATATTGTCCCTGGAAGATATTGGAGAGCGTGTAGTGCTCCACGGCATCTAGCCTCAGCGTCCTGATGGACCATGCTGGGGTCTTGAACTTCTCAGTGTGGCGAATGTGCTTGTTCAACGCTATGAGCGCAGGGTTGGCGGCAATACTGTCCCAGCCCCTCCTCGTCGCGAGGTCAAAAACTATGGGGAACGACCAGTGTGCCTCGTGTCTGATGTGTACCTTTTGGCTGGCAGAGAAGGGTATGAGCTGTGTCATGAGATCCAACGAGAATTGCTCCGATTCTAGGAAAGGCGCAACGAGAACAGCCAGCTTCATCAAACTAGCAATGTGGATTGGGCTGCTCTCATCCAAGTTTGCCAAACTTTGCAGCACATTCCCAGTCTTGGAAGGAAATCGGAAATAAATGCGGGCGATGTTCCATTCCAGCAAGAACCGGTAGCGTGGCCACTGCTCCAAGTTCAGGGCATGCAGGAACGACTCTAGATAAGCGTCTGCATCAGATTCCGTAACACAGTACTGGGTGAGTACGAGCATGGCCTGTAGCTGCAGCACGTCTTTCCACTTGCTGATGACGGGTATAGGACTCTTCTGGGTAGCCCAAGGCTCAAGCAAGCGGTCAAGTATACGCTTGGCGACGTGGGCTTGCTCTTCTGGGAACCGAGCGAGGAGATCAATCCAGGCAGCATAGGCGTACCACTCTCGCTGGCCGTAGTACGTAGAATACCCGCGGTATGGCATATACCCTTGAAGCTTCTCCGCAGCGGCGACTTCGAAGAGAAACTCGGTCTTGGCCGCAGGCGGGAAATTCAAGAATCGAAGAATGAAATCTTCGTATGGAAGCACCTCAACGATGGACGGATACGAGAGGGCGGCTTTGCGGAGGGAAAGTGCAAGGCCTGCGAGTATGTAAGACCTTCCCTCTGAGAATCGCTGCAAATCGAGCATTGCTTTTGTGAGAAAGTCTTTCAGACTATCCGACTGTTCAGATGCGGAGGCCCCCTTCTCCTGCTCCAAGCAGGCGTAGATGCAGATCGGGTGAAATAGAAGAGACGGGAGATGAACCGCAACCGATCTGTTGAATTCGCGTCTGTCTGCCTCTTCCCAAAGAGCCTCGAGTACGGCGTACAGCTCTTCAGACTTGATTGAGGCAGGATCTGCCTTGTTGAGGGTTTTGACCAGCTTATCACAGGCCGGTCCGTACGCGTCTCCTTGGATGGACACGTGCTTGGTGTTCTTCAATTCTGTTAGGAACATATGCAGCGAGAACGAATCAGCATCTGCAAGACCGGAAGTGGCGTTGTTGCTGGACTCTGCATCGGAGATACTCAACTCTTCCAGCCTTTCCACCAAAGTTTTGTAACTAGAGACATTGAGCACGTCTTTCGATTGAGGTGCGACAAAGTCACACAGACGTTTGCAGTAGACCTTGTAGAGATCGCTTGCAATCTCCGGAAGGCCGGTGGTTCGTGAGACACGGAAAATGTAATCGACCTCGGCTTGTTCCAAGTGTGTTGATCCGCCATGGCGCTCGACCTCCTCGAATCCCATGACTAAACCTTCCAGCAGATAGAGAATCGAGAACTGAAAAATTCTTCCGCCAGCATCTAGGATAAACTTCAGGACACTGACAAGCAAGCTGCGGCGGTACTCTTCACTCGCAGCCTTGGAAGCGACGAAGCTGGCGATAAGGTCGGCGAGTGCTTTACCATGGAGGCACTTGGTGTCATCCCGTGTGGCCTTCAGTGTAGACGTAAACAGACTGCCCTGAGTAGCCCAAGTGAGAAACCCTTCGACGAGGAAGCTCGTGTGCCTGTCGAGCGTGGTAGCGCCGTTGATGAGCGGTGTCTGCGTGCGAGCCACGAAGTTGAAGTACCAGTTGCCTACAATCTTGCGAAGTCCGTCTTGCACCTGTGGATCGAGGGCAGACGACAGCAAGGTGGTTGCCATTGTGGCAGTAACCTCTGATTGGGAGCCAAACAACGTAGATAGCTCGGTAAGACAGGCTTCGACTTGGTTAGCGTAGCGGTCGAGAACCACAGTCTCGAACAGGATCGAGTAGCGCTCGTAGGCCTTGACATAATCGCCTCGCCTGTCGACTCGCAACTGCATGATGTCGGTGTCAATGTCCTTTTGTGCAGCCAGAAGTGATTGGCGGATGATGCCAAGGCAATATTTACGCTGGTCAGCATAGCCGGTCAATAGTCCAACACGCAGCATTTCCCAATACTGCGCCTCGTACATGCCTTCAATATCAAGGCCCTCGGAAGCTGCTTGCGTGACCCACTGGAACCAGACTCTGAAAACTTTGCTGGAGTTGGAAGTGAAATAATCGAGTCCAAGCTCCCGCAATCTTGTCCAGAGCGACTGATTGATGATGGGGTGGTCTAACACGTGCTTCTTCGAAACCGAGTCGAGCTTGAGCCACAAGTCTGTATCCTTTGCGTGACTGGCAACGACAATAGACTCTCGTTGGCGGTGGCTCAGGAGCGACAGCAGGGCGGAGATGGCATCGAGAGCAACCTCGTTTACTGCCTCTAACCCGACAAGAGCGGTAAGCTGTTCAAAGGTGTCGGGACTGAGGACATGGAAATGGGTGCGGGGGAGCCAGAAGGAGCATCGCAAGAAGCAAATTGAGGTGGTAATTTTGGAGACGAATTCTTCTCCAGATAGGGTCGATCCGTTGTAGTCTATTTCTTCACTTGGCGGCCCGTTCGAGAGGCAGGATACGGCTGCAGGCAATTGGAGCTGGGTGATGTCGTCGAACAGCAGGCATGCAAGAGATTCGTTGCTCATGCATATCTCGGCCAGATTATACAAATGCTGCGCATCCTGGGGCTCCGCGGGCAGTCGAGACAAGACAAGGTCGTTCAGTTTTTGATGTTGTGCATGTGCATCCTGAGCCGGCGCATCGTCGAGCAGGGGGAGCAGCCGAACGCACAATCTCAGAGCATCCAAATCAAGGCGTTTTGAGGGCGAGTCGAGCTTGGCCCAGTTGAGCTCGAAAGCCCTGGCCCTGGAGTGGGCGTCGAGGTAGAGGACGGTGCTGTCTACGTCCATGATGAGAGAGTGTGGTACGGGACACGTGGGGGGTGCATTCCAGGGCCGTCGTGGTGAGTCGGGAAGAGTGAAAGCGATCGTGTACAGAATTTGGGGCGGCCCCATGTGGGAAAGCCAAATTTTCTCTCTCTCATGGCACGAGGAATGTGCGGCGGCAATCCGATAAAAAGAGCTGCCGCGCCCCCTCGCGCACTCTGGACCACCTCGCGCTCCATGTCTCCCAGCACCATCCCATGCACCGCAGCGCCGTCTTCTCGTGTCGTGCCCGCGTCCGGAGTAGCGATTTGCGGGGTGAGAGCAAGAGCGTGACGTCGCCGCGGTTACTCTGACAACAACGCGGCCCGATTGGGGAAAGCGCAAGGGAGCCACAACAGCGCGTCCATGTATCTGCATTACAACGCTCGGTCGCGGCAGCTGCGAGCGCGCCTGATCAGACAGCTTCAATCCATCTTGGACGCCCGAATGTACTCCGGCTTTCACGCTTCAACCGCCTCGGCGCCCTCGCTGCGCGCCCCCGCTCCTGAGCCCTACTCGATGACTATGGCGGGTGGCCCCACGCATGACGATCCCGGCAACATCAAGGTCGTCGTGCGATGCAGGGCATTTGTTCCCCGGGGTGCGTTGACGCTGCCCCCAAGTGCGCGTCGAGTATTACCTAGGCATGGCATGCTAACGCGGGGCAGAGAAGGAGAAGGGCACGCGCTGCCTGATCCGCATGGACCCGGCAGCCCAGAAGACAACACTGTTGGCGCCCGACCTTGACGAGTCCAACAGCTCACGCAAGACGTACGAGGACAAGGAGTTCACCTTCGACCGCTCGTACTGGTCGCACGACGAGTCTGACCCGCACTATGCTCACCAGGACGACATTTACCGCTCCTTTGGCGAGGAGTTTCTTGACCACAACTTCGACGGCTACCACACATGTATCTTCGCCTACGGCCAGACGGGCTCGGGCAAGAGCTACACGATGATGGGCACGCCCGACAACCCAGGCCTGATCCCCCGCACGTGTGAAGAGCTGTTTGACCGCATCCAGCACGAGCCCAAGCCCGACACCAGCTACCACGTCCAGGTCTCGTACTTTGAGGTGTACAATGAGCACGTGCGCGACCTGCTTACCCCGCGGACAAACCCGCCCATCTACCTCAAGATCCGCGAGAGCCAGAAGGACGGCGTCTACGTGCAGAACCTGACCGAGGCCGAAGTCAAGAACTATGCTGATGTTGACCGCCTCATGCGGTTGGGTGACTTGGTAGATCCACTTTCTCACCGCTCTACCCCACAGCGCTAACTGCATGTGTAGAGCCGAACAACAGCGTCAACAAAGATGAACGACACATCATCGCGGTCTCACGCTGTCTTTACCATCCGCCTCAAGCAAATCACTCACTCCCTTCTCTCCGACGAGACGATTGAGCGCACGGCTCGCATGCGCCTGGTTGACCTTGCTGGTTCCGAACGTGCCAAGTCGACAGAAGCCACCGGGCAGAGACTGAAGGAGGGAGGTCAGATCAACAAGAGTCTGACGACGCTTGGACGAGTCATCGCCGCACTTGCTGACCCGCGCCGCCACGCTGCCAAGGGAAGACGCCCTCGTGAAATAGTGCCGTACCGTGACTCGGTGTTGACGTGGTTGCTCCGCGATTCACTCGGCGGCAACAGCAAGACAGCCATGGTGGCATGCATTGCGCCCTCGGACTACGAGGAGACACTGTCGACGCTCCGCTACGCCGACCAAGCCAAGAGGATCCGCACGCGGGCCTCGATCAACCAGGACTGCATGTCGGCGGCGCAGCGCGATGCTCAAATCGCCGAGATGTCGGAGCAGATCCGCAGCCTGCAGGTCAGCGTCAACGCCGCCAGCCAGCGTAAGAGGGAAGAAGCGTCGGAGCTAGAAGAGTACCAGCGCCAAGTGGCCATGATGCACCGGCTCATGGAAGAGGACCGGCAAATGTCTGCGGCGAAGATTGTGGCGCTGACGTCGGAGGTGGAGGACCTGCGTCCCAAGAATGAGGCGCTGCACGCCGAGATTGCGTCGCTGCGGCGCCATCTGGCGCTTGCGGTGGGAGAGCTCAAGAACCCGATTGTGCTGCCGCCGCCGCGGTCCGTGGGGACGCCAGACTTTGAGTCGGCCAACTGGCTGGAGGAAGAGGATCAGAAGGGCGAGGAGAGCGAGGACAGCGCGGGTGATTCCGACTCTGGATACGACGAGGGCGATCACGACGAGCTGGCGCAGGAGCTGCAGAGGGAAGCGCAGGCGTTTCTGAGCGACCTGGGGCTGTTCCGACGGAAGGTGGGGAGTGATGTGGATCGGTTTGGGGTGCGGGAGGCGGTAGAGGAGGTGATGGAGATGGTGGGTGGGGGTGGGGGTGGGGGTAGGGGTGAGGGGGCGTGAGGGATGGTTATGGGTCATGGGTCATGTATGGGTTATAGGTCATGGGTTATGGGTGAGCGAGGCGTCTGGGTGTTATTGCGGCGTATACTGAGTAGTTGTAGGTAGTTGGTAGGTAGGTAGACAGACCAAGGGATGATGTTGGACTTGACTTGGACTCGCAGTGACTAGACTAGACAAAGCTTGGCTGGTGAGGGTACTTAGCTTGAGCACAGACACCATCCCCAGCCAACGTCGGACGTCGGACGTCGGGCGGGCGAGGGCTGACCGGCAACCATGTCGAAGCCAACGGCCAACTGGGAGAAGGTGGGCGACCGGTTCTACCGCAAGATCCAGCTGTACACGGGCGTGTTTGACGATGAGCTGGAGCTGGACAAGTACCGCGTCGTGGGCGCGCCGTACAGTGGGGCAGTAGGTACGACGCCTGTCGGCATATACACTTAAGTAAACCTATCTATATTGTGCGCCGCTGAACTCGAGTTTGACAGCCATCATCCGCGACGAGAACAAACCCCACGCGTACCGCGGGCCCGGCGCGGCGAGCAGCAGCAGCATCGACGTGTACAGCTGCGCGGGCTCGCTGCTGCGGCGCATCTCGTGGGACACGGGCAGCAGCAGCATCGCGGGCGTGGGCTGGAGCGACGACGAGCAGCTGCTGGTCGTGGCCGCCGACGGCAGCGTGCGCTGCTACGCGGGGCTGCAGTCCGACTTTGTGCCCTTCAGCCTGGGCCACGGCGCCGACACCGAGGGCGTCGTCGGCGTCAAGTTCTATGCCACGGGCTTCGTCGCCCTGCTCGCCAACAACCACCTCGTCTCAGTCGCCTCGTACGCCGAGCCGCGCCCGCGCCTGCTCGCCATCCCCCCGCCCGACCCCGTCGTCTCGTGGGGGCTCATCCCGCCCGCCTACTCGCTGTCGCGCTCGGTCGAGGTCATTCTCGCCATCGGACGCTCGCTGTGGGTCGTCGACGCAACCGACGCAGAGGACCGCAACTTCGACGCCGGGCCCTTCCGCCACATCAGCGTCAGCCCACGCGCAGAGTTCCTCGCCTTCTACACGGACGATGCCAAGGTCTGGGTCGTCAGCGGCGACTGGAGCGAGAAGCTCAGCGAGTACGACAGCGGCGTCGCCACGACGCCCACCGACATGCAGTGGTGCGGCTCCAACGCCGTCGCCCTCGCCTGGGAGGACGAGGTCCATCTCGTCGGCCCCCGCTCCGCCGCCACAAAGTTCTACTACGACGCCTGGGTCCACCTGCTGCCCGACGTCGACGGCCTGCGCCTGCTCACAAACACCGTCTGCGAGTTCCTGCACAAGGTCCCCGATGAGACGGTCGACGTCTTCCGCCTCGGCTCCGACGCCCCCGCCGCCCACCTGCTCGAGGCCGCCGCCCTGCTCGACCAGAAGAGCCCGCGCGCCGACGACCTGATCCAGCTCATCCGCCCCTCGCTGCCCGACGCCGTCGACGCCTGCATCAAGGCCGCCGCCCACGAGTACAACATCCACTGGCAAAAGGCCCTGCTCAAGGCCGCCTCGTACGGCAAGTCGGTCCTCGACCTCTACTCGTCCGACGACTTTGTCGACACGTGCGACACGCTGCGCGTTCTCAACGCCGTGCGCTTCTACGAGGTCGGCTTGCCCCTGAGCTACGACCAGTACCGCCGCATGACGCCCGAGAAGCTCGTCGAGCGCCTCACCAACCGCCACGACTACCTGCTCGCCCTGCGCGTCGCAGAATACCTGCACCTCCCCACCAGCCACATCCACGGCCACTGGGCACAGCAAAAGGTCCGCGTCTCGACCGACCCGGAGGAGGAAATCTGCGCTCTCATTGTCAAGAAGCTGCACGGCAAGCCCGGCGTCTCGTTTGAGGAGATTGCACGTGCTGCCCACGACGAGGGCCGCATCCGTCTGGCCACGGAGCTCCTCAACTACGAGCCCCGCGCTGGCAAGCAGGTCCCGCTGCTGCTGAACATGAAGGAGGATACGGTCGCCCTCGACAAGGCCATTGAATCAGGCGACACGGACCTCATCTTCCACGTCCTGCTGCACCTCCGCAAGAAGCTGCCCCTAGCCACATTCTTCCGCGTCATCAACAGCCGCCCCGTTGCCACGGCACTGGTCGAATCGTCCGCCTGGGACCAGGACCGCGAACTGCTCAAAGACCTCTACTACCAGGACGACAGGCGTCTCGACGGCTCCAACCTCCTCCTCTCTGAGTCCCTTGCGCAGCCCGACCTCCACGGCGCACAAGACAAGCTCAAGCTAGCGTCAAAGTACCTCCAGGACTCACGGGACAGCTCCGCCGTCTTCCAGCGCCAAGCCATAGACGACGCCACCAAGCTGCTCCGCCTCCAAGAGCAGTACGAAAAAGACCTGGGGCCCCGCGAAGGCACACCAGGCAGCGCCGCGCAGTCGTTTGTGGGGCTCAGCGCAAACGAGACGATATTCCAGCTGCTGCGGCAGGGCCACACGAAGCGCGCGACGCGCGTGCAGAGCGAGTTCAAAATCCCCGACAAGACGTACGCGTGGCTGCGGCTGCGCGCGCTTGTCGCGGCCCGGCACTGGATCGAGCTCGAGGAGACGGCCAAGCAGAAGAAGAGCCCGATTGGCTGGGAGCCGTTTTTCAACGAGGTGCTGGCGGCGGGCAACACGCGCGTCGCGAGCCTCTTCATCCCCAAGTGCACGGCGCTGTCGGTCGCTGAGCGCGTCGACATGTGGGTCAAGTGCGGGCTCGTTGTGCGCGCGGGTGAGGAGGCGCACAAGGCCAAGGACAGAGACTTGTTGGAGGAGCTTAGGGACCAGGCTGGGGGGAGCGCCGCCGTCGAGATTGAGAGGCTACTGGGCATGTTGCCGATTAGGAAATAGATGGGGGTAGTCAGTACGTATATAACCAATGCGAGCGTTGTGCGCGGAGTGAGGGGAGGGACGCCGCGGTCAGACACCCACCCTGTCCTGTTTTTTTCCGTACCTCTTGTCTGTATCCAAATCTCACCATGGCTAGTCTAGTTGATCTGACAAAACCCACAGCAAGTGCTCTTCCCCCTCTTTCCGCTCCTCACACATTCCCGTTCTCGAAACCGCTAACTCAAGGAGGTATGTAGGTAGGTCCGTAGGTACGTAGGCACGTCAGGGGTAGGAGAAGTGGACTAGGGGAAAAGCTTAGGTAGAAGCTTGGCTTCTTGGTATGCGTCTTGTCCCCCGTTCCCTCGCTCAGAACGCACGACTGCCTTTGTTCCTGGGTTGTAGCGAGTGAGTGGAGGGACCTACTCTCTTCTGCGTGCAACATGCATGTATGTGTAAGTGTGTGTGTATATCTGCCAGCTAGGTAGGTAGATATGCTTCCAAGCCGACGTTGGAAGGGTAGCAGGTATAATATTTACAGACGACTCCAGGGAGCTTCCAACGTGGCAAACACACGGCTCAGAGGTTCTTCTTCTGGCTACCTGGCTTGAGAATGGAAACCACCCGGCAACGCAGCGACGACTCTCTCCCCTTCTCAACTTCCATCAGACTCCACCGACTCCATCGATCCCACCAGGCCAAGCTCGCTTGCTCGCTTGCTTTATACAGTACACTCGACACCACCCAACGCACACCCCCCTCAAACAGCCTGTCTCGCAGCATCACCAGGCATCGTCCGATTCGTCGTCGCCGTCGTGGTCGTATCCGCCTTGGGCTGAACAGGATAACTAGGCGGCTCCCCTCTCGCCTCGTCGCCCGCGGTGGTCGTTGAACCCCGATTCGCCTCATGATACGGCGGAGGCGCCGGGCGCTGCACAACCTTCCCATTCATGACGTCCGCAAGCGTGACGTCTGCGCCGCCGTTTTGCGCCCGCAGCTTGCGCAGCTGCGCGGGGTACATGGCGAGGATCACGACGCCGAGGCCTACCGCCAGCGCGGCGGCGGGCACGCAGATGCCGACGGCGACTTTTACGCCGGTTGTTACGCGTTTGGAAAGGTGGTGCGTGGGTGGATTCGAGGTGGAGAGAGGGGTGGTGTCTTGGGCGGCGGCGATGGCGAGCGCGTGCGCGGCTTGGAAGAGGGCGAAGGATAGGAGGGTGGTGAACATGGTGGGCAGGTTGGTTTGTGGTTTTGGGCGTCGTGGGCCGCGTGGGCAGAGCGTGGGTGGAGTAGTGTAATGCAATCCCTGGGCCAGCTAATGTCGTTGTCGTCGTAGTCGTCGTATCGTTGCCGCCAGTTCAAGCACTCGAATCCGTTATAACTATCGTCGCCACGCGATTCAGCCGCAGGAAACAAGCCCCCAGCGCGCCGAACCAAGCTCCTTATAAGCATCTCTCGGCCGTGTCTTGCCAAAGCGTATCGCACCGCGCACCTGCCCGATTGAGCGTGGCCGCGCCTCGACGAGCGGCCCAATCCAGACCTAGCGCTGAGTGGCTGCCGGCGTGGCATGCGCGTGAGTGGACGCGAACCTGCTGGCTTGCGGCTGTCCCGTGCGCTGCAAACGGCAGCTCCCCAGGTCAAAGAGGGTTGGGGCCCGCGTTGGGGAGGGAGGGACGGGGATGGGGACGCTGTTGGTCGTCAGCGCCGGACGAGGAACACGGGCTTGACGTGCGTTGTCGAGAGTGATTTAGATTGTTTGAACAACTGCAGATCATCGGAGAAAATTGTTTGAACTGTGAGCTGGGTATTCAGAAAAAGCTCGAATAAATATATATACAGGAGAAACCATCTACACCGACCCAGAGTTGTCGGCGCAGGTCCACGCGGCCGAGCCACCCGACTTCTTGTAGCTGTCCATGATGCCGACAATGGATCCGTAGGTGCCCGCAATGGTCAGGAACCAACCGATGGTGATCATGGTCACGCACCACGTAACCATCAGAATCCACCTGGTCGACTTGCGCACCTTGCCGGCGCTGTAGTTGTCGTACAGCCACATGCAGCCCATGGGCTGGATGCACATAAGGGTGCCGAGCAGCGCACCGACGAGAGAGACGAGGCCGCCGAACACGGGGATGGCGCTGGCAATGATGTAGGCCGTGATGGTGCAGCCGAATGTGCACCCGATCCATGTCATCCAGTGGATGGGCGTGTTGCGTGTCAGGTGCTTGGAGCCGCGCATGAAGCGCATGAAGAAGTACTTGGCGGCAAACTTGTCAAAAACGTTAGTTGTTGATATGGTGTATTATGGGCAGACGGCGACTTACGTGAACAAAGAGCGTTGTGCTGACAATCAGGCCAGGCAATGCAAGACCGTAGCAGACCTTCTTCATCAGGACACCCGCAGAACCGAGGGCAGGGGACGCAACATATGAGCCGCAGAAGTAGTACACAACCACACCAATGGCAATGTAGACGGCCGTCATGATGCTCTGGCAGTAGATGAGCGACTTTGTGTAGTCACGGGGATCGCGCATCTCAGAGACAATGTTGAAGAAGGCGGGCGTGCCGGCGTAAGCGAAGACGATGGATGAAAGAGCGGCGAAGGCGTCGGCGGGCTTGGGGCTGCGGACAAGGTGGTAGTCCGACTGCCACGGGCCCGTCTGAGGCGCCAGCGAGGGGCGGTCTTGGACTCCAACGGAAATGGTCAGGGTCAGGACTGGACGTCATGTTAGCTGTATAACCAGAGACGAGGAGAAGAAGGTGCGACATACTGGCTGACAGAATGCTGACGACACCAACCCATGCGAGCCACGAGATGCGTCCGAGAGTTTGGATGCTACCCAGGCCAAAGCCGACAATGGCGGCGACAGCGACGAATACGGCGGTACAGGTTCCGTGTGTTGACAGGGCATTCAGGCCGGTGGAGATGCCGAGGATACCAGAGCCTGCAACAAAGATCCAGTCTGACCAGGAGTTAGTGGTGGAGGTGGGGAGGGTGGTCGGGCGACTTACAAAGGGCAAAGATGATGCCGAAAAGCTCGTATCCGACGCGTCCAAAGAGCTTCCTGCCGACATCGTCGATGCCGTAGACATCTGAGTGGTTGAGCTTGAAGACACCGACAATGTAGTTTGACCAGGCAGTGATTCCAGAGATGACAAGCAAGCAGATGACTCCAGGAATGAGCCCGAGGACGTCGAAGACTTGAGGGATAGACAAAACACCGAGACCGATTTGCGTCTTGAGCATCAGCACACAGGTGCCTTTCCAGCCAACCTAGATGGGGTTAGGATCGCCAGCGACTGGGTAAGTGGATTGGTGAAGGCAAACTTACGCTGCGGTAGTTGGGACCACCCTCTACAATCTCACCAAAGACGTCATCAACGACAGATACGCGCCTGCCGTCGGTCAGAGAGACACGGCGGCCTTCGCCCTCGCCGTAGGAGACGGGGTTGTGGAGGTGCTGGCCAAACTCCTCGTCCTTCTTTTCGTTGTAGCCAGACTTTGTGTAGTCGGGGTCGTTGAAGGTGGGCTCGTGAGGGTAAGACATGGTGGCCCTGGAGAGTGAGATGTTTGGAGAGTGAATGGACGAGACAGTGGGGATCTGGGGCCCTTTTGAACAAAGCAGGCGGGCGACTAGCTGGGTTTGGCTGGAGGGGTAATCTGGGGTTCGGAGGGTTACGCCGTGTTGTCGGTGGCTAGTAGGGTAGTTGGACTAGCAAGGAACCTGGAAGTGGAAGTGGGAAGCGTGACAGCAAGTTGGCGCCGGTGAAAGCGGGCGGCTTATTAGGCTCAAGCTCAAGCTCAAGCTTCTGCTTATGCTCACGATACTCGCAGCACGCACGCCTGTCGACATATTTTAAATACTATGTGATAGCTATCTCTGTATGCCTGTCGTGGTGAGATAAGACGGGCGTGATAAGCTTGATGCGTCAATTATTACACGCCCGGAAAGAGGACGCGGTCTGATAACAACGAGGGCGTGCTCAGTAGGTACTTTACTCCTGAGGCTGAAAGCAGCCGATGAGTGACGTACGTCACTGTCGCTAATTGGATGCGGGTCCGCGTCGGTGCCGTTTGTGATACAAGCCTCCACTCTCCGCTCACTCGCCTCCCCTCCCCAGTCTCCACTCGACATGCACCCTCTCGGTCGCCTCGGCCCTACTCCACGTATCGCCTACCTAGCACTAGGTACCCTCGCCAACTCCGCCGCCCTGCATCCACGGCCCGTCTGTGCGTGTCCCGTCACGAGTCACGTCTTCCTTCTCACATAGATAGCCACTGGCCATGGCGTGACGTCGTGTCGTCCAACACACGCCCCCGTCCTGCTGCAACCCACCTCGACTCTACCCGCAATCTGCTCTTCCACTCTCGCCTCGTCCCGTTTCGTCTCGTCTCAGACATCGACTAACCATGTGCACCGGCACGCTGGTCGGGAAGCCCCCACGGCACCGGCAGCCTGTTGAGGCTCTTCCAGCCCAAGCAAGGGCGAACTCAGCCCTGGGCGTCTCTCCACGCGCTTCTTTTCCTCTAGCACCTCGCTTGCATCTCTCTCAAATACCTCGAGCAGAGTTTTTCTCCCGTCGTTGGTGCGAATAAGCTTTGCTGACCCGAAGCTTGGCCTTCGCATCAACGCCCCATTTCTCCAACATACACACATACGCTCACTCACTCACAAACACCCAATACCCACCATGCCCAGCGGTTCTGGGCTTACATCGCTCGACTTCGCACACCCAATTGCACCCACAGCCTGATCTTGAGGCTCACAAAACAAAACAAATGGCTGTCTAGACCAGCCGCTGGCGTTGGACTACTGCGCTGCTACGCCACCGCGCTACGGTAAGCAAGCTGCCCGATAACGAGCCTCCCGATCTCGCAGCAACAGAACCACATCATCAGAGGCCTCGCCTCAGCCATAGACGCTGCCAAAGAGCAAAGCCGCCGAAACCCATGCCACGTGCAGAGGGTGAAAGTAGGAGCCTCGAACAAGACCGTCGCTGAGCGAGCACGTGAGCTCATCTACACGCGCAGTAGCGTCCACGCAAATCGCTTCGCACCGCTCCTAGTCGCGCTCGAGCCAGGTTGTGTATCACAGAGTCCAGGCTCTCGATCAGTCTAGGGAACTGCTTTTACCGTGCACTCGCAGCACTTCACGTGTGGGGAACACTCGATGAGTTTGACAGGTGTGGACGACATCTAACCGTCCAGCCGTGCATGCATCAGAGTTATCACCTTCTTGGCAGCTCCCAGCATGAACATCCAAGGCGTCTTGGCTTGCACCCGGCTGTCGCAACCGACCAAGAAGATAGTTGTCCATCACGTGTTATCCATCGAAGATCATGAGCACCATCGTCTATCAGCACGAAAGTCTGGGGAACGGTTCTGCCTGCGGGCCGAACGTCTCGCTTTCTGACAGGCCGGCAGATCATCCGTACTCGTTACCTAATAAAATACCCCGCATTCATCGTCAGACGACGTCACCTTGTTACAACGAGCCGGGCCTTTTACCGTACGATGCTCATGGCGTTACAGTGCCAACCCAGTCGCTCGGGGTCTTCTCTCATCATCGGAGCGTGGTCGCCCGGTAGTTGCGCTCGACATGTCGAGACTAGCCAACGCCATGCGTGCTTCGTGTGCTTTGTGTGCTCAGCTCACACATCTGCCACGAGTGTGTCGGCGAGTTCAACTCCTTTTTTCTGTTGAGATGCATGTTGATAGCGGTTTGCATCGGTTCATGCATGCGACAGCCAACTCAAACAGCATGAGCGATTTGGTGGGAGCGAATCGAATGGTATGAAAAAAATATTCCATGTATGGCTAGGCTTAGTACTGCTTCCTGCTAGAAGGGTTGAGTAGTACACTGTACACCTGCAGACACTATCGGCGACCGTGCAACCCGCACGCCGAGCTATAGCACACCTTAACAACGACCGGAAAAGCTACTTAGCTTTTATACGCCATCTCAGCACTACACGATCTTCAACATTCAAACTCCCAGAAATGTATCTGTCCGTCGCGCTGCCCAAGGATGAGCCGATTTCCACTTACCACATTGCAACAATCCCGATGATGGTTCGGAAGCCAAATCATATTCTCCCCGCCAACAGTGATCCATTCTCCTTGGGCCCCGACATGATGTCTGGTAAAATTCGGACTCAAGTTTACATCGCTGAGCCGCGATGCATCGAGATGCAATTGCAGCACGCCCTTACTCGTCACCAGAGATACTTGCCCATTCGCAGCAGCTTCAAGCCTCGATGCTTTGCCATAGTCTTTGAATGTCCGTATCTTCTGGCCCATGGCCACATCCCACATACAGATTATGTTGTCGGCAGATGCAGATACGAGATAGCTGCCGCCCGGAAAGAAGGCGACGAAGGTGATGGGTTCGTCATGGCCCTCAGGGTTCGGACTACCTGCCCCGTAGCTCTGTCCCGTAGCTCTATGCCGTCGCCGGACGCAATCGCTACCTGCGTGGCATCAGACGAGAACGCTATGCACGTAACAGCATGTCCCGAGTCTCCTACAGCGTTGACATGGTCACCTGTAGCTGTATCCCATAGCCGTGCAGTTTCATCCTTTGCTACTGATGCGAGCTGCTTGCCGTCAGGTGAGAAGGTCAGTAGCGAAACTGCTTTGCTGTGGCCTTGAAGCAGCCATAGTAGCTCGCCAGTTGCCGCATCCCATAATCCAACACTACCTTTGGCGGCTCCAGATGCTACATGCTTTCCATCTGGTGAGTACGCAACGCAATCGACTATGCACCCATGGCCCTCGAATTTGTGCGTTGACACCCTGGTCGCAACGTCCCACAGCCTTGCTGTGCCATCATGCGATGCCGAAGCCAACTGCGTTCCGCCTGATGATATAGCAAACGACGTGATGAGCTGGTGATGCTCATCGACTATGCGGCTTGGCTGTCGCACAGACAGATCCCAGATTCGGACCGTGCCATCAGCTGAAGAAGATACCATGCGCTTCGCGTCCGGAGAGAAGGCGACGCAGGACACTTTGAAGACATGGCCGCTGAGAACCTGGCGTGTCTTCCAGGTATCCGTATCCCATATCCGAATGACCCAGTCGTCGGACGACGACGCCAACTGCTTGTCGTCAAACGAGAAGGAAAGTGATCGAATTGAGTCTTTGTGGCCACGGAGCGCTCGTAATCGCTGCCCAGTCGCAACATCCCACAGCGCGATCATCTTGGCTCCTGTCGCCAACAACATGCTGTCCTGGGAAAAGGCGACGCACAGCACTGCCTGGGTGTGGGCTTCAATCGTCCTCGACAGCTCGGACGTAGCCATGTCCCATAGAAGCACAACTCCGTCCGCAGATCCAGACGCCAGATACTTTCCATCTTTCGAGTAAGCGACGGACCGAACTGGAGCCTTGTGGCCATGAAGAGCCCGTATCAGACTCCCTGTTGCGACTTCCCAAAGCCGGACACTGGTGTCTAAGGATCCCGACGCCAGCGTCCTACCGTCTTCCGAAAAAGCAACCGACGTAGCATGACCGCAGTGGCCTTCGAGTACATGTAACGGAGAACCAATCTCCGCGTCCCATATCCGGACACGTTTGTCATTTGAAGCCGAGGCAAGCAGCTTGCTGTCCGGTGAGAACGCTACCGATCTGACCCAGCGCGTATGGCCTCGCAGAGTCCGCAACAGCTGGCCCGTCATGGCGTCCCAAAGTCGGACAGTCTTGTCAGATGACCCCGAGGCGAGACGTCTGCCGTCCCTCGAGTATGCGGCCGAGCTCACCATACTAGTGTGTCCTCGGAGCGTTTGAGCATGTGCATCCCAGTTGGATTGGACATCAGGGTAATGCACTATACGCCCCGGGATACAGCTTTTGAAAGTCTTTTTGATCACGCTCATGCTCGGCGCGAAGATCAGTGATGAAGAGTATATCTGCAAAGGCGTGACATCAATGACCAATCTGTTAGTCAGGACGAAGCGCCTTGCATCTACAAGGAGATTCGAAATTTCGACATTGTCATCGCCCTAATTCAACTGTCAGTATAGCAGTCTTTTGAACCCGAGGAAACTCACATCTACGATATGGGAAAGAGAGTCGATGACAGCAACGCTTTCGAAGATGTGACCAAGCAGAGTCATGGCTTCAAGCCAATGGAGAAAA
Source organism: Neoascochyta sp. HWLR27 (assembly GCA_019775935.1). Lineage (NCBI taxonomy): Eukaryota > Fungi > Ascomycota > Dothideomycetes > Pleosporales > Didymellaceae > Neoascochyta > Neoascochyta sp. HWLR27. The sequence goes on along the minus strand of WODD01000128.1, from coordinate 147,706 downwards.
TGGTTCCGAAGAAACAGGTGCGTCGAGTCGCCGTCTTTGATGCGCTGTTGACTCTGTTCAAGATGGAACGCCCAGTAGCGGATAGCGTATGCAAACTCGGGCGGCAGGGTTTGCCTCACAAGGCCATCTCGTATGGTGTCCCTTCGAGTCCCAGGTTTCACGAGGCTGCACAAATCTTGACGAAGGCCGTGGTCGCCCGATAGGTTTTCGATACAGAGTGCTGCAATCCTTGCGTGCATCTCTGGTTTGTTAATCCAGAAGGGACTCTTTCCGCGTCGTCCGGGGTCAGTGAGAAAGTCACCAAAGGACGCGTGCAGAAGCCGCACAGGACAATCTCCATCAGTAGGGAAAGTGAAAACAGAACGCAAAGAGTCCAAAACACATTTCGCCTTCGTTTGTGAGATTTGAAGAAGCTTTGCGAGTGAAACCGCAGCAAGAGGTCGGCCGAGAATAACTATACTGCCAACAACGACCCGGAACGTGCTAAGCCATTCTTCTCTATCGCCCTCGTCTTTCTCCACGAGCAGCAGGTCAAGGATGGGCAGGTAGGTCCTCTCAAGCTGCGAAATGTTTGATTTCCGATAATTCAAGACCCTCTCCAAATACTCATCCGGGTCGCCCCCGTTTGTGTCGATGTACCGGCACGCCGTGTCAGCGTAGATGAACAACGGCACAGCCAGCCTGACCAGAGCCGCGACTTGGTCTTCTCTAAGCCACCCTCGAGGCAACAAGCGCTTCACCTGAATCACGCCCAGCTCGTGCTGGAAGAAACGCCGTATATCGTGCTCAATGGAGTTTTTCGACACCTCGTGCAGCTTCTCGACTTGGTAGTATCCATCAATCTTGTCAAAGCCTAGACGGACCAGGAGGTCGGGTCGACTGGCTACGATGACGCGCAGCGAGATGGCTTTGACGTCCCTGGTGCGAGCAAAGAGGTCGACGATGGTGTCGATGTTGTCGTTCTGCTCGCACTCGTCGAGGGCGTCGATGGCGAGGATGAGGGTTCGAGGCTGGCGCTGTGCTGGGCCCATGTTGGAGAGCGGGCCGCAGACGAGCTTCTCAAACTGCTCTTCCAGGGGCGCGTTGATAATGTCTGCTTCTTTGTCGAGGGTTTCCTGGATGCCGTGGTGCATTTCCGGCACGCGGTGGGCTAGCTGCGTCGCGATGGTGCTGAAGAAGCGCAGCGTGTTTCCACGCTCGCCCTCGCCTCTCCTGAAGAAGAAGCTTGCTCCTAGCTGGTCCCGCTCGTCTAACAAGTGCGCCATGGTTCGTATGATTGTCGATTTCCCTGTGCCAGCCATGCCGCTTAGCCAGAACACAGGCTTGCCGTCTTCTCTGGTCGCCCAGTCTTGGATGGTTTGGAGTATGTCTGTCCGCGTGTTTGGGAGACAGCGGCGGTTGGTTCCTTGCATGTTGGATTTGTAGGATGCGCCTTTGGCGATGGGCAGTCTGTTTGCAAAGGCCATGTAGCTGTCCATTTTGAGTGCTACTCTCCTAAACAAGTCATTAACTGGTCAATCAAGGGTGGTGAACAAAAGATATACACGACGCAACGTACATTCCATCGACGTGAAGAGCAGCTATGATGTTCTGCTCATGACGATCCAGATACAGGACGATTTGATCCACCTGTTCTCTTTCAAACGGCCACTTCAAAGCACAGAGTCCAATCTTCCGCATAGCCTTCTTGCGCGTCTTCCTCGGCTTCAGCTTCTCTCTCAGCGTTGTCTCTATATTCTGCAGCTCGTCTCTACACCGCACAACCGACTCGGTCAGCCCGAAAGTGGTCGAGAGCCGGCTCCCATCGGGCCCTTGCAGCAGCGGGAGTATCTTCTCTAGCACAGCCACCAGGTCCTGGATGCGCAGCTGCAGACGCTGGATCTCGTTTCGCGCAGAGGTCACCTCGCGCTGGTACTTACAGCAGAACGAGGCTACCTTGACCGACATGTCGATAACGGCGAGCACGCTTGCCGCGGTTTCGACGGACATGGTACGGTGCGGTGCGGTGCGGTGCGGTGCGGCCTGGTCGAAGAGGAGGCGGAGGGACACTGCAGTGTTGTAACTTGGTCAGGTAATGAAGACGCTTTATTCTGTTTTCCCGTGTATTGATAAGCGCGGTAGCTACACAGGAGCGGGGTTTAGAAACAGGGCTGTTCGTGCTGGCCGATAACGCACTCACGGCTTGGTTGGGGATACGGCTCCCATACATGGCTTGCGGTTTGTCTCAGCCGACATGTCATGGTTGACGTCTGGGCTGAGCGCAACCCTACCGTTTTGCGTAGTTTCCGGAGTGATCAGCTGCCAGAGATGAATCAGGAAATCCCTAGCGTACACACGTTCAAGGAGGTGTTTCGGCTCGACTCTGTAAAGAGAGTTGTTCATGCATTATCTTTTCATCCTCGAGTATCTGAACGTACATGTTATATTACAAAACGTGGCTTCCAACCACCAAATCCTCAGACTACGACTGCTCAGGAAAGTAAGAGGCGAGGATCCGGTTCCGGTGTGTGATCAGGTGCGTGCGCGCCATCAGCGCATCGCGTAGACCCGTGTCGACCCAGCCGTTCCCGAGGCTTTCGTCCAGCAGCAGATGTGTGTACGCAAAGACGCTGGCATCGAACAGGCCCGGCTTCTCTGCTCCGAAGAACCACTGATCGTCTCCCAGGAGCGATTCGAGCGCTACGAAGGCTTCTTCGGCTTGGGTGTATAGCGTTGCGGGGCTGATGACGGTCGAAAACTTGAGGAGCTCTTTCTCGGCGGCCAGGCGGAGCTCGCGCGCTATTGTGAGGCGGACAAACGGATTGCTCGAGGTCGGCAGAATGTACAGGGGCTCGGCGATGGAGGCGGAGTTGTGCGAGAGGTATATGTTGTAGAGCTGGCTCCCTGTTAGTCATGATCAAAACCAGCAGGCTTGTAACGCACCCATGCTCTGCGTATCCGATGATCCAGCAGCGATAGATATGCTTCGTATCGCATGTCTCCAGACTCTTCTACGGGAGCCGGGCTGTTGCTCGTAGCCCATCGTTGCAGTTTCCCTGAAGGCACTGGCTGGACAGGTTTCGCTGAGTCGGCGGAAGATGGCAGGAGGAAGGGGAGAGCGCCACTTGGCGACGCATGGTTATTCGCCGACGCGACGTGGCACTCGATACCGGAAAACTTGAGATAGGCCTGTCGCAGGGCGTCAGTTGGGTCAAGCCACTTGCAGGTCGCACTGGCTCCTTACCTGCCATTTCAGACATGCTGGGTTGTACGATGGCGTCCCCTTTGAAGCGCCTTGTTCTGTTGTGAAGATATGGAGGACGTGGGCGTTGCGGTTGCGGGGCGCGCGCTGCGGGAGGTCGTTGACGGGGTATGAGAGAAGCGGGAACCTGTCGAATAGCTGCTTGATGGGAGCGGGGACGTCGAAAAAGCTGCGCGAGGGTCTCTGCTGCGGACGGGCAGGCTGGGGTTTCTCGCTGCTGTCGCTGGTTGTGGATGCCATGGTTATTGGATTGGGTAAATACCTGGCGGCGCTGATGTTGGCGACGCAGCTCGGAGGAGAGTTGGCTCGCCTATTCTTGCCGTTCTGGCGCTGCCCATATAATTGTCTTGGACCATCCCAACGCATGCTATCAGAAAAGGCATTTCAGTTCTTGGCTAAGAACATGCGGCAGTTTGATAAGGTTACACGGGCTTGGACATAGCTGGTATCCCCTTGTAGCTGTTTCCCAAGGCTTCAGTTTTTCATCTTGTGCAATGACTGCAAGATAGCGTCTCTTAGTACCTTACCCTATCCTGTCTGTAACTACCATCGCATGTAAACCAATTGAACAGTACGTGCAGACGATAGGTTTGAGTGCTTTACTCTGACACCAGGGAACGGACATGGGATCCCGTCACGTTCGACAAGATCACGATGACGTCAAAGCTTCTCCGCCATCAATTGCAGTGCTACATCCCAGCACCTAATCCTCTAATAATTCCAAACTACTCTACCTAGCACTACTAAACAAGGCCATGGAGTCACTTCCAGTAAACAATAACACAGTCGGCGAACCAGAATCCACACAGAATAAGATTCTCGAAACGGGTGCATCTGCCGTACAGGTGCGCCGCACAAACCGACTACACACGGCTTGCCACAATACTGACGCCTACCAGAGCTTTGCACCGGTTCAAAGAATTTGTGCCCACTTGAACGCCTTCCACGCATATGCGGATGACCCCAAACGCGATGCCGTCGAGGCGAACCACTACTGCGCTCACCTGAACGACGACGTACGACAATGCATCTTGTATGATTCGCCTACTCAGCCGGCACGAATTATTGGTATTGGTAGGTGGTAAGAGTCTTGCTAGAACAAAGTCCCGTACTAAGCAGTCTTGCAGAGTACATGATTTCCGCCAAGCTCTACGAAACCCTTGATGCTGAAGAACAGAAGCTGTGGCATTCGCACGTCTTCGAAGTAAAGTCGGGCATGCTCATCATGCCTAAGCCGGCGGCTGTCCCCGAAGCCGTCTGGGAGGTTGCTGAAAACAAGGAAATGGAACAAGTCGTCCACTTGTACGGCAAAATCTACCATCTCTGGCAGACCGACAGGGGAGACAAGCTGCCGCTCGGTCCCCCACAGCTCATGACGAGCTATACAGCTGCTGACCAGATGCCGAATTTCGAGAAGACGATTGAGGAGCGGGACAAGCGCTTTGGAGCAGATCACAAGCGCAAGAAGGAGGCCAGAGAGTACATCAAGACGCCCGAGATTCACCCCAACGCGGATGCGACATGGGCAAAGGGTGGCGTGGGCCACAGCTGAACGGAGAGAGGTCGGAGCGGTCGTACGAGCGGCCTCGTGGTAGTTAGAGCGCAAGCGAACCTGGTGTTTTGGAGTTTGAGCGCCGTGGCTTGCGGTGGGATGTGGCGAATGGTCGCTGGGCTGGGTGGCAGGCTTTCCCTGCGTTCCCCAATATTGGTCTTGATCGAATAACATCCTCACGATGCTGGCTTGTCTTGTACCTCTTGAATGGTTACTGCTTCTTTTTTCCTCTCCTGGCCCATGAGTTTGCCGAGTATGTCCTTCTCTTTGGGTGTGTCTTCGTCGTCGTCTTCGCCGTCACTCTCGCTTTCAGAGCTGTCTGCATCTGCGTCCTTCATCTTGAGCACGCCGAGGCCAAGGTTCTGCGTCTTGTTAGCAACAAAAGTTTTCCCGGCGCTGAGTGCCACATACCATCTCAATGTACTCTTTGTCCTCATCGGCGTCGACTGCGTCGATTTCCCGCTTCTTGAGTGTGCCGGCCTTCCGTTGCGCTTCAAGTTCCTCATTCGCAGCCTTTAGCTGTGGCAGAAAATCCTTCAGGAAAGTCCTGATATCCGGGCCGAGCTCGTCTTCGCTCAGCTTGAAGGTGGGCTTTTGCCCTCGGTTTGCGCGTAGATTGACAACCTCGTCCTGCTGCTGGTGCTCATCGAGCTCCATCTGCGTCGACTTGCTGTCCTCGCCGGCGTGGTCGGCTTCGTCGTCGTCCTCGCCGTCGTCCTCCTCATCGCTAGAACTCAAGTCGCTCGGCTCTTCGCTCGACTCGGACAGCTCGCTCTCGCTGTCTGTATTCGTGTCGGTCGCATCAGCCGGGGCTGCAGCAGCAGGAGCGTCGGACATGGCAGGCTCAGCGCTGTGCTCGGACGAGAGCTGGGAGCGCGTGCGCGGGCGCGCATCCCGGGGCGGAGCTTGGGCTGACATTATCGGTGGTGGGTAACGGGGCTCGGGGCTTTTTGGGAAAGAAAAAAAAAAGTCGCGCGGGTTGCCAAAAATCGGGGTTGCGGAAGTACCGCGGGGGTCTCAAGATAGATCAGCCCGGGCGCCGACCGTGGATGGATCGACGACTACGACACGATAGCGCCCATGGCTCGCATCACATGCGGGCACCACACGGTGCTCTCGGGCGCGTACAGCTGGGGACCTGGATATAGGCCATGACCATGACCGTCTTCAGGCCGCCAGGCTGTCAGATGGATCCAGTGGACGGCCCACACCGTGCTTGCGATTGGGGAGTAGGCAAGTAGGCAGGTAGTGGGCCTCGCCTCGGGCAATACACAGTAGCCTCTCGTTGGTGTCAGCAGGGGGGTCGTGAAACGGTGTCTTGAAACGCAACAACGAGCGGCTGCAGGCTGACCTGTCAACCGCATGAGCTGTCTTTATTAACTCGAGCTGCCGCAGCGTCCTTGTCCTTGTCCTTGTCCTCACCCCTTACCTCTCCATTCACGTCCCCCGGCCCCTCTCTCTTTGCCCACCACCCCCAGCCGTATAGGAGCCCTTTGCTGTGCTACTACACGACTTCCTGCAAGGTACACGACACTGCTCTCTAGACGTCACGTCGTGCTCAGCCGACTGATTCCAGTGTAAACCCAGTACGTATGGTCCCACCGTTCGTGTCCACCCTAGACGTCTACCCAAGGTTGCTTTGCCGCGGGGCACTCGGCTTTCCCCGCAGTTTACAACAATTCACTTCAAAGCTGCACCAGATCTGCCCACTCCTCACCTCACACTCTGTGGATTTCCATAATCGATAGACGTCGTTCGTTCTGGTGAAGCTGCTGGTGTAGTGGGGCTGCTCATGACATCCACCACTCAAATCGCTGACTCTGACAAGCTCCCCTCTTTCTAGCTACCACACCCCACGAACGCCTGCAGTCATCTGCTCCTCTCCAACAAGCCACCAAGCATAGCAATCTCGACCGATTCCGGAATACGATACCCCTGTATAGACTACCTCGCGACTTGCATCTCTTGGTCTTTAATTGAACAAGCTCGGTCGATCCTGCGTCGTTCGCACAGCCGCCCATAAGCTACACAGGACGCTCGCAGTCCAACCTCGATCCACATAATGGCCGACCGTTTCCCGGTGCTCAACACGTCAGATCTGCCTCCGGCATCAAGCGCCGAGCAGATCGCGACTGCCTCGCCAGCACGCGGCTCTGCCATGCTGAACAACATCTTCAAGTCGGTGCGCGTGCCCGAGTTCCGCTTCAGGTGGCTTTTCTGGGCCGAGAAGGGCCAGCAGGGTGCGGCCAAGGACAAGACAGCATCGTCCGAGGAGTATGCATCACGGCCCAAGCCGCTGGGCGAGCAGATTATCACCATCAAGGAGTTCTACCAGCATTTCAACAACATTCCAGTCGAGAGCCTGAAGCTGCGAGACTCGATCCACCTGTTTCACATGGGCATCCGGCCAGTGTGGGAAGACCCAAGAAACACACGGGGTGGTGCTTGGTACTTTAAGATCAGCAAGGACGTTGCAGCACAGTTCTGGCATGAAATCTGCCTGCTTGCGGTCGGCGACGTGCTGCAGGGCGCGGTCGAGACGAAGCGCGATTGTAAGTGAACAAGATCGTGTTTGGCTTGGTGCATAGCTAACGGGGTGCAGCGTTCAACGACGACATTTGCGGGCTCACGTACTCTGTGCGCTGGAACGCGGTGCAGATTGCCGTATGGAACCGGGATGCCGAGAACGAGGCGGGCCGGGAGAAGCTGTTGGCGACGATTCTGGAGAAGCTGTCGCCCGAGTTGCAGCCAAAGAAGCAGGACAGCTACTGGTACAAGGCGCACAACGAGCACAAGGGCTTTGTTGCGCCGGAGTAGGCGCGGCGGGTGTGTTGTCGGGTGTGTTGTGGAGAGGTGGAATATTTGAGGAGCGTATTTAGGCCTTTGGCGCAGCAGCGTACATGAAATCAAGCTTACATGCACGGATGGATGAGCAGTGGATCAGTAGCCGGTGGTGGGCATTATGGTGATGGGTATTATGGTGATGTGGTGCTGAGGCGGAAGTGAGTGGAGGAGAGCGAATAGCAGGCGCGCTTGGCCGAAAGAGTGCATGCGAGTGTCGTCGATTACAGCTCCTCGCTTTTGCCTTCCGCAACGCCGCCGACGACCACGTCTGCCTCGACCTTCGCTCCCATCCGCCACACGCCGCCCACTCCCACACCCACGTCGCCTCCCGCCCCCTCTCGCATCCGCACATAATGGCCGGCATCCCAAGCTCCCTCTTCCGCTGGGTCGTCCCCGGCGCTATCGCCGCCAGCGTTGTCCAGTCGTCGCTGTACGATGTCAAGGGCGGAACACGCGCCGTCATCTTCGACCGTCTGTCCGGAGTCAAGGAGCAGGTCGTCAACGAGGGCACACATTTCCTCGTACCCTGGCTGCAGCGCGCCATTGTTTTCGACGTCCGCACCCGCCCGCGCAACATCAGCACCACGACCGGTTCAAAGGACCTGCAGATGGTCACGCTGACCCTGCGCGTCCTGCACCGCCCCGAGGTCCAGCAGCTGCCCAAGATCTACCAGGTATGTCTCTGTTCCTGTCTCCATCTACCCGCAGCTCTCCGCCTTGTACGTGCCCCGCCAGCTAACCCCGCCAGAACCTCGGCCTCGACTACGACGAGCGTGTGCTCCCCTCCATCGGTAACGAGGTCCTCAAGGCCATTGTCGCCCAGTTCGACGCCGCCGAGCTCATCACCCAGCGTGAGGCCGTCTCCAACAAGATCCGCGCCGATCTGCTCAAGCGCGCCAGCGAATTCAACATTGCCCTCGAGGACGTTTCCATCACCCACATGACCTTCGGCAAGGAGTTCACCAAGGCCGTCGAGGAGAAGCAGATTGCACAGCAGGAGGCCGAGCGCGCGCGCTTCATTGTCGAGAAGGCCGAGCAGGAGCGCCAGGCCAACGTCATCCGCGCCGAGGGCGAGGCCGAGGCCGCAGACACCATCTCCAAGGCCGTAGCCAAGAGCGGTGACGGCCTGATCATGATCAGGAGAATCGAGACCCAGAAGGACATTGCGCAGATGCTGGCAAGGAACCCCAACGTTTCGTACCTGCCCGGCGGCGGCGCAGGCGGCGAGAGTGGCAAGACAGGCGGCAACTTCCTGCTGGGCCTGAGGGGATAGAGCAAAAGATATATCATGGTTGTTCAGGCTGAGACGAATATTAGGGAAATGCATGGCCAGCGAGGATCTGGCGCTTGATGCTGTACTATACTGACTGTAGGCACCATTGCAGTAACTACACTTTTCTGTAACCTAGGGAACGAGTCTCCTCTTCTTGTTGAACTCGCCCTCCTCTCTTTTCCCCTCGCAGCCCGTCATTTCGTGTCCCCTTCAGCTGGCCAACTCCACACAACCAACCCAGCGCACTCTATCGTCCTGCATCTGCCTACTTTGAGCTCCGCGGACTTGTCAAAGCGGCCAACCCACGACTCATGCCCATCGCATCACCGCAGCCAAACTAACCTACTCAGCACCTGACGCGCACCCTCTTTATAGACCCTCCCGCGCCCTCCAAAACAAACACCCCAGCACCACATCCACCGCGACACACGGCGCCAGCCCACCCTACTAACAACCCACACACACCAGCTAAGCGCCGCCGCCCACCTTAGATGCCATGACGTACATCAACGCACGCGACCCTTCGACCTCACTCAGCGGCACCTCGACGCCGACGCCGACGCCCGCGGCCCCGCTCGCGCTGCCCGGCGGCTGCTACTGCGGCGCGGTGCGCTACGTGCTGCGGCTCGCGAGCGCGGATGACGCGCGCACGCAGGTCTGCCATTGCAGCGCGTGCCGTAGGATGCACGGGAGCGTGTTTGGGGTCGCGGCGAGGGTCGCGGTGCAGGCATTAAGGTTTGAGAAAGGGAAGGAGGAGGTTGTGGTTAGTTTTTTTTGGTTTCTTTCTTGGTTTTGGTTTTTGGTTGGGGGTTGAAGGGTTGGGGGCGAGGGAGAGGAAAGAGAGGAGGGAGGGAGTGTCGAGGGTGGACGTTATGTACGATTGTGCTGTGTTGTGTATGGCTGTTGACGACGGTATATAGGTGCACCAATCTCAGCCGCTGGACGGCCTCGGAGGCGCGCCTCGTTCGTACCGCGAGTTCTGCGGCAAGTGCGGGAGTCTGCTGTGCGTTTACAACGTGCGTATGCTCTCTGTTCCTCTCTCCCTTTTCACCCCCTTCCCCTTTTCTCATCTCCTCCTTTTGTCACTCCGACACGACATGACCCTCTCCGTCTCCCTGACCCGCAGAACCCCACTGTGCTGCGACGACTGAGCTGACGTGACGGCGCGCAGGAACAATCCAAGAGCCTTTTCCGCATGCTGACGGTCGGCACGCTGGATGACTGCGCCGCCCTCGAGCCTAGGGCCGAGTATTTCTGCGAGCAGAGAGTGCCCTGGGTGCCGGAGGTGCCGGGTAAAGCGCAGTTCTTGAAACAATGAGGTTGGCATTTTGGGGGCGAGGTGGGGGAGGGGATGGTCAGACGAAGAAGAGGTAGAGGCAGTGGATGCTCTCTACCGTAGCCTGTTGTGTTCGGCGACCATTGCAGCAGCGGACGGTCATAATTTGGATTTCGAAAGACTTGGTTTGAGTTGGTCACGCTTCACTGTATTCAGAGGAATATATGGCATCAGTGGGAAGTGGCGGGAGGCTTGGTTCAGGCCCTATGGTCATTGCTACAATACTCTGCTCCTCTGATCAGGCACTCCAATACAGGACGACACTAGACGTAGATAGACTATAGACATCATGCGATAGACATGTGCGGTCCAATTGCCTATTCAATCAACATGCTACAGCTCAGTCTCTTAGCTGAGGAAAGAATTTGAATTTCCATCGTCAAGCCAAACCGTCGCCTCGCACAGCTTACCACTTCAGCCTCGCGGCCCTGTGGCCTTGGCTTGCAAACAAAACACGTTTGAGAATTCCCGTCGTCCAAGGCTTAATCGGACTTAAGGTTAAGACCCATGATAGAATCACAACAGAGAAGGAAGTCCGCATGACGAAGTTCGAAATCAGAGTGGGACGTGCCGGTTGACAGATACCAGTAACCTCGCAGTCAGAATCGACAACTACCGAACTATTGAACAGGCAGCGTTTGAGGAGCTCCTTTGCCCAAGATCCACCAGGTTTCAAGGTGAGATCGCGATGTCGATGATGGAGGATCGGACCCGCGAGGGCGTCGGAGAAATATCTCAGGAACCCGATTCTGTAGATGTATACCCACATTTTTCTAGCAAGATGCCTGGCCGGGCGATATTGAGGGTGTTCCATTGTCAAAGGCCCATGGGTTTCGCAGCGAAGCTGGCATGCCCGCGGGGACCGGCGCCGAGGGAGAGGGACTGACAAGGGACAGACAAGGAATACGCCCGAGCCCACAGATGGCCATTATCCTCTAGCCAAAATGTGGCATTGTGCTCCTGAACAGGCGGCGTTTGAGGCTGCTTGGGACAGGCATCAGGCATCCAATATCTAAGCGTGTTTGCTTCGGGTTCTTAACGACAGGCCCTGACATAGAACGCCCATCGGTATGGCTGATTGTGGGCACGAGGGCGAAGAAGCTGTGCTGAGTTGTGAGACAAGAATACAGACTTGTTCCGCATGCCACGATGCTAGATTTTTCATTTGGTGTTGTCAGTGGCGAGGCTGAAGGTGTAGGCGTCAGCCTTGGTGATACCGTGTGCCATATGTCTTTGATCAAATCCATCCAAACTAGGGCACAGCTCAGTATACCTAACCGGCTCACCCAAAATTCGGGTTTAATGTACCGATAACAGAACTGTTACAGCGTGAGGAGCGTTCCCACTTACTGTTTTAGCCCTAGCTAACCCACTCGTCGAATTGCACATATAGAGTTTAGCTTATAGCAGCCGAGGTTTGTGTTGAAAAGAAGCATTTGCCGGCAAGGCATCAATCAGCTCTGGGCCTATCAAAGACGCGAGATCCCCAGGCGTTCCGTGACTACACGCGGATGGCGAGACGTCACGACAAGGCTGGTGTTGCAGGTTGTTTCGGGTGCTTTCTCCCTGGGCTCATGAATCCACTCGGCAGCACTTTGGTCTTGACGAGGATCTGCAGACCCCGTATCCGCTGATGAGGGTATCGTCGCAGTCGTTCGCCAATGACGTGACATGGGTCTGTGGGGCGAGGTCGAAACCGTAGCCGTCAAGTACCGAAGAGCACAAAACAGACGTTGAGCTGTGCGCCTCGGGACTTGTGAGACTGAGCTGGTAGCTGCGCCGGTGGTTGCCTGAGGTCCAGCCTGAGCAATAAACTGAATCGTTGCCTGAATCGATGCCTGCATCTGGAATGATAGGTGGAAAACGGTCGTTGGCGTGACAGCCTGACAGCCTTGGTTGTGACGGGGAGTGGCTGTGTTGCGCCTCGGGCCAATCAGAGACTGTGTGGCACAGCCCACAACGCGCCTGCGTTGTTCCATCAAACATCACAGGGTGCGTCTTGTCTGCCCCGGCGTTCCCAGCTTTTACACTTCAACATGACAGCGGTATATAGGAGCCGCTGTTTGCGCTCAGGGCCAGGATTGCTGCCCACCTGTCCCTGCAACATCCGATTCACTACACGGCTCGCGCAATCATGGCTACCCACCAAGACAGGCAGACCAGCATCTACCTCACATTCAAGGTGCTCCACTTCATCAGCCAGCTGCGCCGGCGAATAGAGCCACGCACGCAACGAGGCTCATTGGGCGCATCTACATCAGCACTTAGTGCCGATGTTTCGGCGAGACAGACGGCTGCTCGGAGAGTTACCGACGCCTTGCCCCGGGCTGTGGTCCACGACGCAAAACAGGCGCAGTATGCAGCCAGCCGCATCTGCAAGAGGCGCCAGGAGAATCGGAGAGTATTCAGGCCGTGGCTCTCTCCGCGCGCGCCGAGAGCGGGCGCACCCGCAAGCCCAAACAGACCTGGCGAAAAGGTGCAACAGTACGTAGTGGGAAGCTTCTGTTTTGTTTCACATGCTAAGCTTTTTGGCCAGGATGCTTGAATCCGCGGATACCGGACTAAGCGCCCCAGGGAGTCGACTGTCAGAGATTGCGGGAAGCGATGAACTCTTTCTCAAACAGAACACTCGCCCAACATTTGACGGGTGCTCCCTGTACCAGATCGTGCGCCTCCTGGCAACGGCGCAGGAGGCTGTCACGACGCTCTCGGACTGTCGCCGGCAGTATGGAGACGATTGGCTTTTGGCCCAAGGCCAGGTGAACGGGCTGATGCTAGACGAGAAGTTTATCGCAAACTATGAGCACCTGCTTCTCCAACTTGAGGCAGAGCTTGTCATGACCCTGGTGCACAAGACTCTGGAGAAGGCCTTCGAGGAGCCGCCACGTGAGGGTCACAACAAGAAACAACAGAAACTGTTGAGCTGGTTTACAGAGTTTGCAGAGAAACCGCGGCCTCTCGGCTCCTCGTTTCCGTGGACGATTAAGCCGTCACTGGCAGTGCTGTGGGGGGTAGGTTGTGTTCCAGCTTGAGGGTGAGTGTAGCGGTCGCTGACTAGGGCAGGTATGCTGGATGTTTTACAATGCTCGTGGCGATGGCGATGGCGACGGCGATGGCAATGGTCATGCACATGGAGACGGCCACGGCCACGGCCACGGCTACGGTCGAGTGTCGAAGGAGCGAGTGCTCGAGCAGGTCGACTTTGCATGGACAGCACCTGGGTCGTCCGAATGTAGGTTTCGCATCGCAAGCAGGTGTAAAAGCGCGGCGTTTCAATGGCTGATGAGGAGCAGACATGAATTTCGGGCTCGAGCTACTTGGCATGGGCCTGCAGCAGCCGCCGCCCGCGGATGCCGTAGGCCGCCATGGCCCCAGCGGCAGCCCCAGCGGCAGCCCCAGCGGCGGCCCCAGCGCGAGCAGCAGCAGAAATGGGCGTCTGGCAGCAGTGGGTCTCCACGGCAATGTGCCGGGCGCACGAAACGCGGATACATGGGCCTCCGATTTGCAACATGCGGCGGCGGGCGACTCTAGGCTGCCAGACCCCGGTGGGGATTATGCGCAGGCGATTGGCGTCGCACCGTCCCAGCTACCCGGTACGGCCTAGTCCCAAAGTTTGACTCACGACCCTTCTACACCCTCTTGGTTTCAGCCTGCAGTGGTAGGCATTCAGTTCAGTGCTAACCTCGTGCCAGGCCAAAGTACTTATGACCAGCCTGTCCACGCCCACCAGGCTGCATATCCCCATGACAACTACTCCTACCAGTACAACCACCTGCCTCAGTTTGCCCCCAACTTTTCTCCTTTAACTGCCTTTGCCCAGCTCAGCCACACTGGCCTCGACCATTCGTCTTGGCTTCTTCCATCTTCTTCGCCACACCACTGTCTGCGTCATCTAGCAACCGCCTCGCAGACTCCTGAGATCAGAGTCACCGGACCTGCGGATACCCACGCTTTTGCTCAGCCACCACAGGCAGACGACTGGGATTTATATTACAACACCGTCGCCCCAGGCCCATCGCCTTCAGCATCTAACAACCCTTCTCTCTACCACCACTTCAACCCATCCTTGCAAACCATGGCCGACACGCTGTTGCCACCTGCTCAGTTGCCTGTCATGACTATCCAGGTCCCGCCCATGAAGATCAAGCACGAGCGCTCCTCTTCGATAAACTCCAACTCCAACATCCCCACCCCAGTCAGCATGGCCGGCGGACAGCGCTCCCCATCCCCTCCCGTTCAGCAAAGACACGTCCAGTCGCGCCCCCAGAGCCCCACTGACTGCTCACGCCGCAACTCCGAGGACGCTTCGTCGCAAGAGGGTGATGACCACCTCGGCTCCCTGCCCAGGAACCACACCTACAAGCGCTCCGGTGAGCCCCCAAGGAACCAAGAAGCAAAGATGGTCTGCGAGCACCGAGAGTGCGCAGGTCTCACATTCGACCGGAAGTGCGAGTGGAGGTAAGTCACACAGCCCCGTATCACCATGACTCACATAGCTGACTTGATGACAGCAAGCACATGGACAAGCATGACCGCCCTTACAAGTGCCTTGTCGCAGGCTGCGAGAAGCTACAGGGCTTTACCTACAGCGGTGGCCTCCTGCGTCACGAGCGCGAGGTGCATAAGATGCACGGCGGAACCAAGAAGTCGCTCTTTTGCCCGTTCAACGACTGCAAGCGCAGCTCTGGCGCCGGCTTCACGCGCAAGGAGAACCTTGCTGAGCACGTCCGCCGCGTGCACCGTAGGACAAGCATGTCGGCCGACATGCATGGTTTGATCATCCGCCGCGAATCAGTCATGGAGCGATCCCCGACAGTCGAAAGCCGCCAGGCATCCGAGTCGCCCTATGTTCAGACCATGGAATACCGCGAGAGCTCTGAGCCAGCGCACAAGCGAAAGTTTTCCGTCTTCTCGGATCGTGGCTCAGACCGCGGCGAGGACGACCTCCGCGCTGAGATCAAGCGACTGCGGTTCGAGAACGAGGAGAAGGACTCGCGGCTGCGCCAGCTCGAGCAGGCTGTCATGGCTCTGCAGCAGAACCACATGCGACTGCCTGCGATTCAAGACAGCACCCGCAACAGCATGGCCTAGGTGCATGACTCTTGCTTGCTGGGGATGACTTCTAAACATTATGTTCTAATACCTAAGGCACGTCAATGGGTGTGAAACACGGGCGCCTGAGTAGAGTTTCGGGGCCTGTCCTTCCGTCTGCATTTCTCGTCTTTTTTCTTCAGCGATCAGCGTCTGCATCCCCACATAATCCTCTGGCAGGTAACATTCGTTGTAAATAATTTTGTCGAGTGGTTCACTCAAAGCACCTATTGTACATAATACCAGCACTGGCCTGCGCATCACGAGACACGAAAGCGTGGAGCCCAACAACTTCACTCACTTCCTAAATATACCAATATACCAATATACCAACATCTTCAATCTGACCTTGTCCTGCTGCGTAGTGAAAGAATGAAGGCCATCCAAAATCTATTAATAACCGGGCGGAGGAGCAGCCCCAGGCAAAGCACTCAGGCATGATACCACGGTGGTGATGTGAGGTCCCGATTAGCTTTGGAGCGTGTCTCACGCACTCTCCCCCCAGTCCCGCTGGCGGCCTGAGCAACAGCCAAACTCGCAGCCTGACGCAGCCCAAACCACCACCTGCAGTAGCCTCATGCACGACATCGCCTCGCCCAGCACCCACTCCACATCACGACTCGCCGCATCGCTTTGCATCGCCCAGCGCCCTCGCACGCAGGTGCCTGACGCAGCGCAGCGCAGCGTGGCCCAGCTACCCGACTCACCCGGCTTACGGCACCACACCGACTTGGACTCACACGGCCATCCACCAGACGCGTTCGCAGGCCTGCGATCTGCCTGTTCCGCCTCGATCCGCGCGCACGTGTGGCGTCAGCTTCGCTCGCTGCATGCGCCTCGATGCTGTGGTGCTACAGGCTGCCAGGCTGCAGGCTGCAGGCGACAGGGCGACAGGGCGCGATGCATGTTGTGGTTTTCTCAACAAGAGCGGGTGGGAGTCATATCGGTAGGGAGGTAAGTAGTCTAGATGCTGTTGTAGCTGGGTTGAGGCGAGGCGGAGACAGGACGAGGGCGAGACAAGGCAGCCGTTGCGCTGATTGGGGTGGGTGTGGGAGGTAGGGCATGTGACTACGTGTTAGCGTGGCGCGCGGGACGTGTCGCTGCGTGGCTGCCTGCGGAGCCGTGTGTACGCGCTGAGCGTGTGTGTGTGCAGAACAGGTTTGGGGGCCGAGGGCGTTTGGTGCGAGGTGTGGCTGTGCGGGGGAGGGGAGAGGGACACGACAAGGGTCGTGGTGTGGGGGCAGGGATGGTGGCGCGAAACGTCGGGAGCGAAAAGTGATGTGTGGCGATCACGAAGCTCTTCCTTCTCGGGCCTCCGGAGAGTTTTGGGCGCGGGCGGGCCGTCGTGTTTCTTGTGTGTTGGCCCTTGGTTTGGAATCGGGATAGAGTTTACGAGGCAAAGTCTGTTCAGTTTAGTCGCGGGGTCTAAGCTAGCCGGCGTATAGTAAAACATGTCTCGATTCCCCAAGAAACGGGCGTTGCCTTGGCCTGACAGCAGTACCAAAATAGTTTTTGAGTTGTTCGCCGGCTCACATATCTTCCGCTGGGTGGTGCAACACGTAAACTCGATTGTGCTATCTTGTGCGTTGCAGTTTAAACTCTCGTAGGAGAAACAGAAGCCGTCTCTACGACGACGTCTTGGCTGCACTCAGCTCCTCCAGCTGCTTCTTCGCCGCCCACTGCTTCTCCGTGTTGATCTTCTTCAGAATCTCGCCTGCGCCCCGCTCAATCAAAATCTTGGCGACTTCACGGCCCATCTGTTCTGCTTCCTCTGCCGATCGCACCTTCTGGGCAGCCTCGTGCTCAACCGACTCTTTTCCGTCCACGCTAACCACCAGGGCCTTCATGACGAGCTCCTGGTCGTCGATGCTCGGCTCGGGCTCCTCCATGGCGTTGCCGTGCTTGTCGTAGTCCTTTGCTGGCTGCGCTCCAACTGAAAGTCCCTTTCCGCCCCGCCATGTTGTCTCAACGCCAATGGGCACACTGCAGCCTCCCTCTAGTGCTCGCAGCAGTGCACGCTCGGCTGAGCAGGCTCGTGTGGTCCGTTCGCACCTGATGTTGCTGAGCATGTCCTTCATGACCTCGTCGTTCTTCCTGATCTCAATCGCCAGCGCACCCTGTCCTACGGCGTGCAGCATGCCTCCAGTGGTGCTGTTCAAGTACTCGGTGATTCGGTTCTCGAATCCCAATCGCTTGAGTCCAGCAGTTGCCAATATAATAGCGGAGTATGGTGAGTCCTCGGCATCGAGTTTGCTCAGCCGTGTTCCGACGTTGCCCCTCAGATCGGCAAACTGGAGGTGGGGGTATAGGCGTCGCAACTGAGCAGCGCGGCGAACCGAGGAAGTACCGATAGTAGAGCCTTGGGGCAGGGTGGCAAGGGTCGTTCCCTTCGGCAGACGAGGTGAAATCAGGAGGGCGTCGCTAGGATCCTCGCGCTCCAGGATGGCACCGAGAGCCAGGTTGTCGGGGAGCTGGGTAGGCATGTCTTTGATCATAGTCAGTAAATCAATCAGTACCGTGTGCGCCAAGTGAGCATACCCTTCAGGCAGTGAACAATAATATCGACCTCGCCAGCCTCCAGCATGCTCTCGAGCTCACCCGTCCACAGACTCTTCGCGTTCTCTCCCTGGCTCAGCTGCTGCAGCGGCGTGATTTTGTCCTTGTCTCCCTGAGCCAACACCGGGCAGATCTTGTATGTACGGTCTGGGTATGCATCTTTGAGAGCTCTCTCCACAGCACGGGCTTGGATCTGCGCAAGAGCAGACTGTCGTGTGCCGATGTTGACGGTGGGGAACTGTGTGCTTGCCGAAGTGCTCAGCCCCTGCGGTGTAGGGTGAGAGGGCGTCTGCAGGTCTGAAGCGGTTGCTGAAGCCATGGCGAAGGTGACTGTGCGAGTTGTTGGTCGGGTGATGGCGGAGAGTAAACGAGTAAACTTTCACCCGACTTCGGGATGGCGGGGCATAACGTCACTCCGACTCGGCTAGCCGGCTAGCGTCAGGTACGGACTATCAACGCCCGTACTCGTCACTCCGAAATGCAAGTCCGTATTCATCGACATAGATTCTGTGATTGACTAGCTTTGACTAATAACTGGCGTTAGTACAGCATATGTGGAATGCCCTTGTACAAAAAACTCAAGCTCGACTACTGAGTACTATACGTCGTCCTGGCATCTACATGACCTCTTTCGAAAACCGAGCCTTGCAGCTTTACTCAAACTCTGTCCACCAAAAGGACCCATTCTGGCTCTGAGATGCACTCTTTTACGCGCAATTGGCCGTACGACCCCGAGAGCTCGGTCGGTTCCTCCAACCGCTCGTTCTGTGTGTTACTGGCCACAACTGCAAGCTCTACAGTAGCCGTTATCCGATGCTCTCAGTCGTTCTTGAGTAATGTGGAAGGCTGTAACACATTTTTCCGGTGATTGGAATTTTTTCAGGTTTCTGAAGATGTCAGAATGTGGACTAGCTTTAGTTGTTGGTTTTGGAGACTGCCAATAACATACAGAGCATCCAAGTTACATCTCATCATGTGCGGGTCTTGCTGTTCGCCAAGGGTTTGGCACTCGCTAGGTAATCGTATGTTCACCGGTGGCCTGTTGAACTGCTGCGATTCCAACTAACCGCTCTCCGCGAAGTTGAGGGTTATGGTACACACCAATCAAGTGCGCTCGTGTGGCATGTTCCCAGCTCCGCACTCTCGAACGTCACAAAACTACTCCCCACGGAGACTCAGATGCGCGCCATGTTGCCAGTTTCTGTTATCGACATTCGAGGTCCAACGCTCGGACAAGTCGTAACATCAATGCTGAACTACTTCAACTTGATCGTTTATCTCATTTCAAACCAAATGCTGTGGATATCTAATGATCTGTTCACTCTGTTAGAGATAGCCTTGGGCAAAAGATCATTCCTGTCATTTCTCCGCGCGAAAACACCGATGACCAGAGCATTCATCCAGACATTATTCAGATCTGCAATACGCCTTCGCAGAACAAAAGTTATATCAATTCTGCTAGATGCCGGACTAGTTTTTGATGCATGGACCCTACATACAGACCTTCCCTTGAAATTGGCCATTGAGGGGCGAGAGACAACTTTAGCATCGCGCCTTGTAAGAGCAGGAGCTAACCTGACCGGCGATTTGGACAGTAGAGCTCTAGCAAATGCGGCCGCAATTGGTGATCTGGAGCTGGTTTCACTTTTGACAGATATGGGAGCAGATGTCAACCCTCAAGACACTTCAACGTATTATCCCGCACTACTACTAGCTACCAAGAGGGGCGATGTCGAGATGGTCAAACTACTACTCAGTCGTGGCGCTGACATAAATGTGTCATGCAGTAGTGATCATTACATTCTCAACCCACTAGCGAGAGCAGCTCGGCGTGGTGGCTTGCAGCTCGTCCAACTTTTTCTGGATCGTGGCGTGCACGTAGAAGATAGAGGGCGGATTCAGAAAAATGCGCTTGCTTTAGCTGCAGATCGAGGCCACTTAGAGCTCGCGAAAGTATTATTGGATGCCGGTGCTGAGTTGAATCGACCTTCTACCAACGGTCTTCCGCATATCTTCAGCGAGAGTAGTGCGCTCTACGCAGCAGTAGAGCGGGGCTGCCGATCAGTAGCTGAACTGCTGTTAAGATACAATGCGGATCCCAACATACGCTTATACTCGCAAGATGATCCAGAACCAATCGGGAAGACAGCACTATTTGCTGCAGTGAGCGAGAACGACGCACAGATGACACAACTTCTCTTGAAGGCTGGCGCACATGTCGACGACATGAATCTCGACCGGGCCTACAATGGCAACTTATATTACATCAAAGAAACTGCAATTTCTCGAGCAGTAAGATATTCCAGGAGTAACCTGGTTCGCATACTACTAGATGCAGGAGCGGTCGCCGTTTCTTTCATATCGGACGTTCGGATACAGCATAAAACCGAGTATCGAGACAATTTCGCATACAACACACTAGACTTGGCAATTCGGAATTCTGAACATGAGATAGCTCTTCTTCTCATCGCCGCGGATCCAAGTGTCACTTCGCTCTACAAGGACTCCCTCTTTTATTCGGCCATACGAATGCACGACGTAAAGCTAGTCCGGTTCTTTCTGGACGCAGGTGCCGATATAAATCACGTCCCTATAGAATCATAGGTCAACCCAACCGCACTTCAACAAGCAGTTAAAGCTTACAGTGTTGCTCTGATTCAACTGCTCCTATATTACGGCACAGATAAAAGAGCGGCTCTTCGAGAAGCAGTTAGCCCTGGCAATATTGATCTAGCTCAGCTTCTCTTGGATCATGGCTCAAACCCCAACCCTCCTGCGGACATTCATGGAGAGACCGCCCTTCAACGAGCAGCCAGCGCTGGCAGTATTGATCTGGTTCGGCTACTGTTGGATCACGGGGCCGACCCCAACCTGCCCGCGGATATTGGTGGAGAGACCGCACTTCAACAAGCAGTCAAAGCTAGCAACGTCAGTCTAGCTCAACTTCTCCTGGATCGCGGTGCGCAAGTCAATGCTCCTGCAGGGAACAGCCACGGGAGTACAGATCTTCAATGGGCTGCTGAAAAAGGCAGCTTGAAGATAGTTCGAATTCTTCTGGAAAAAGGTGCCAATATCCATGCTCCAGGCAACAGTAAGCACGGCACGGCACTTCAATTGGCAGCAGAAGCAGGCCATATCCAAGTAGTGCATCAGCTTCTGCACTCGATCAAGAATCCAGACCCATGCATGATTGTTTTCAGTCATTGTACAAATTCCAACGTCACGCCACGCCCTACGAGTGGCAAAGCGACATGCTCCCCGCTGCAGCGAAGGGTGGTCTGTTTGAGATCTTGGAATTACTCCTAGTGAAGGGAGCAGATTTCAACATTGTCCCACCTTGCAATCACTATGCGACTGCGTTGCAAGAAGCGGTTGGTCGAAAAGATTTCAAGATGGTTCAGCTACTACTGAGATACCACGCCAACCCAAACATTCCCGGTCCGGTGTGGGATGATGGTATTCGAGAGTGGCGTACAGGAACAGCTCTTCAAACAGCTGTCGATACAGAAAATCTTGAGCTCGCTCAGATACTCATCAAAGCTGGAGCACGGGCAGATGTTCTCTCGGCCGAGCACAAAGATAGGATAACTCCGTTAGAAGCTGCGATGGGGTGTTTCTACCACGAAGAAAAACTAACACTGCTAGTACAGTCGCTGTTAGCAGCTGGTACAGATGTCAATCTGCCTGGCACTTACACTATAAATACATTCGAATGGTACCGCGATCTTGAAGAAACTGCGCTTCTAGCTGCAGTTGAACGGGAAAATGCACAACTAGTGAAAATTCTCCTTCGGGCTGGAGCAAACATGAATGCAGTATCTACGAGCAAACATCGAGGGCCGAGATCTCCACTTCAAGAAGCGGTTCTGTTCTCAGGCCTCAAGATGAGCAAACTCCTGCTGGATGCGGGTGCGGACGCGAAAAGCGATATACTTTCGGATGCCGGCTTCCACGATGAAGCTGATCAGGGAACCGATGCAAGCTTGCTTGCCATCACTATTTGAAAGGCAACATCGAACTCTCCCAGCTACTCCTGGACTCTGGTGCATGCATAGATAAAATACCATCATCTGATGAACAAATCACTCTACTTCAAGCGGCGGCAATGGTTGGGCACACAAGCATAACGGAAACGCTTCTGGAACGGGGAGCCAAAGTTGACAGAAATACCAAATTTTCCGATGAATCTGCATTGAAAATTGCAACAGAAAAAGGGCATGCAGGAATTGCTTTTGTCTTGCTCGAGGCCGGCGCGGATCCAGCTCTCGAAACAGGGTACGAAGACAAATCGACCCTGGTAGCAGCCGCTGTGCATGGCCGTATAGACATTCTGCAGATGTTTTCCCATTGCCTTCAGAGCTCGTGGTATATCTGGACAGACTTACATTGAATTGCTGGAGCCAGCACTCGAGACGGCATTGAAGAGGAACGAGGGCGAGTATACCATTGCCATGGGCATGATCAAGACAGAGATCGAGGACTCGAAGAGTACATAGCGGGGCGGGATCAAATTGTCAGCTGAATGCTGGAAGGATAGCACAAGAAGATTGCTCATCCAACTATCATAGTTACTTGCAAGTGCCAAACCTCGACCCTTGCCTCCACTCATCGAAGCAAAAGATTCAACCTGTCAGCGAGTAAATCCAGGCACGAAGTCCAAGAAAATACCGCAATCTCAGCCAGCTAAACAAAAGTCATGTTCCCAAATCGCTAAGCTTCGACAACCAACTTGACCACCTGCGCCCAACCAGGAAGATCAAGAGTACAACCCCACACACCTGAGACTCTACCATTTCACAACACCACCCACCTCCCACGTAAGCACGCAACGCACGCCCACACCCTCCACGCCCTAACCATCACCATCATCATGCCATCCAACCACCTCCCTGCACCAGCACTCACATCACACAACCCGATCAGCCGCACTCCGACGCGGCACAAGCGCATGAGCCCAGCCCAGCCCCTACCTACACCACCTAAACTACCTACCCCCATGACCTCAGCAGCTACGCCGGAACATGCCCGCCCACCCACCAAGGTACCTACCTACCCATGTAACCACCAACCCAGGCCTCAACAGCGATAAATCCCCGAACGCACAGCACACCCACGCCACCGCGCAGCGGGAATAAGATACGATAAAACAAAAATCCCCGTCGCGGCAACTACACACACCCATGTCATACGCCTCGTCAGCAGTGCACCCAGCGACACCCAGCGATAGCAGCAGTGACAACTACAGCGCACGGAGCTCGCGCCCTTGCGTTGTACAGCCACGCGGTGCACCGGGAGCGGGGTGGCTGGGCGGTGTTAAGAGGGAGGTAGGTATGTAGGTATGGAAAGCCCAGCGACATTTAATTCGTCCATTCATTCATTCATTCATTCATTCGCTCACTCGCTCGCTCGCTGAGAAAGAGACCGAGAGGGAGAGGGAGGGGGCAAAGAATCCAGAAGCAGCCAAGTGCGCGCAGAATGATATGCAAGGTGCAGCGGGCCCCGGTTTAGGGGTGGTGGGGTGGGGATGCGCCTTGTTTTTCGAGGGCGCGGGCGCGCTCGTTGGTCGAATTGGGGCAGATTTCTGTTCATTGCTCGACTATAGATGTACCCAGTCGCCTAATTTTAACAATTGGTAAGTGGTCCGATTGAGTGCGGCGGATGGGTGGCTCGCAGCGATAGTGGCGACGGCAGCAGAACGGCAGTAGCAGTGGGTGGCAATGGCACATCACAGGCAGCGGCAGATACACAGACAGACGCGCACATCTTGATACTCAATAATCATTTCACTACGTATTCGCACACGTGCTTCTTCGAAACCCTTACACACATGGCTTGCAAGGAAAGGAGACATACCACGCCCAAACGAGACGAAGTGAGTAGATAAATACGAAGAACAGTATTAGGGAAGAACGCCCTTGAGCGGCTTTTTTTCTTCTGCGCGCCAGGTAGCCTTCCAGCTTGAGACAAAATAGGAAAAAAGAACAAATGGACCGCTTCGCTACTGTAACGGCCCCGAAGCCCGCCCGCAGGGTATCAAGGAAGAGCGGCCCGGGCCTGGGGCAAGCCACTCAACGGATGGGTTGAATGTTGGCGAAGGTGCGGCACGAAGGGATATCCACAACGCCGGTGAATGACATGGTGATGTTGGTCGTGAAAGACATACAACCCGTGTTTCAAATCAAACTCAAACAGTCCTGTTTGCATCCGAGACTCAATCGCTTATATCAGACCGCATAACCGGAGGTTCTCCTGGATGATAATATCTACACACGTTAGCCGAGCACAATGTTTCAAGCAGGCCAAGACATACCGTTTACTGCCGCCATGACGAATCGAATCTGCATGGTGTCGGTGGCGCAGGTGAAGTGAGTGTAAATCTGCTTTGTCTCGTGCTGGTTGAGCGAGACGAATCGGTTCAGGATGTAGTCGCAGGCCGCAGCGTAGTCGGGACCGCCCTCGTAGTCGGGGAAGTAGTTCTTCATGGGGCTGACGGGCAGCTTCTCCTTGAATCGATCGATCTTGTTCAGGAACAGAATGATCGATGTCTTGACGAACCATCGCGAGTTGCAGATGGAGTCGAAGAGGGTGAGAGCCTCCTGCATGCGGTTGACGGTCTCGTCCTCGAAGAGCAGCTGGTCGTACTCGGAGATGGCGACGAGGAAGAGAATGGTCGTGACATTCTCGAAGCAGTGAATCCACTTCTTACGCTCCGATCGCTGACCTCCGACATCGAACATGCGGTAGGTGAGGTCGCCGATGATGAATGTGGTCTCGGTGATACCGGTTGTCTTGACACGGGATCGGAGGACGTCCTGGTCGTTGGGGATGTAGTCGGGGGCGGCGATGCGGTCAATCGAGTCGAAGTAGCTATGTTTGTCAGCATGGGTGGCAGCGAGTGGGCGGCGGAAGGGAGACTGACTATTTGGCCGAGTCGTTGAGCTGGTACTCGCGCGAGCGCTGGAAGCACTGCTGCACGCCGGCGTCCTTCCAGAGCACCGAGATGGCGTTTCCAACCTCTGGGGGCAGGCTGTCGCCCTCGATCTGGGCGGGCTGCATGAAGATGGTCTGGACGTGGTACTCGGCACGCTGGTCGTCAAGGGGCAGCTCGAGCGACTCCATGGCCTCGAGGATGACGCGCATCGACTGGACGGTGTTGCTGAAGATGATTTCCTTGAACGACTCGCGCTCGTCGCGCGAGTAGCCGCCCTCGTGGATGAGCTTCATCTGCTTGAGGATGGTCGACTTGCCGGATTCACCGGCGCCTGGAGAAGGGTTAGATGTGGGTCAGGGGGTTGAGGTGTGAGTGTGGGTACTGACCGAGAAGCAGCATCTTGATTTCGTTGCGCTGCATCATCTTGTCGCGCTTGAGCTGGTTCTCAATTTCCTCGTTTCTCTGCTTCCCCTCCTTCTCCTCTGTGCTCATTCCGCAACCCATGGTGGCTGGTGGCGACGGGGTCGTGTGCGATTACGGTAGGTGTCGAGGTAGCGATACTTTGTCAAGAGGCCGGCCAATGCGAAAGTCTGGCTGCAGGTCAGTCAGGGGCTCACGGGGTCATGAGCGGCGTGAGCGGCGGCGGCGGTTGGGGCTAGGACGGCGAGAGCGAGAGCGAGAGCGAGAGCGAGAGGGGTGCCGATGGGGAGGCGACGGGCGCAGGAGAGGAGTGGGCAATGGGAGGCTCACCTATTATTACAAAGAGGTAGCGGCAGGCAAAAGGCAGGCGCCGGCGGAACTAGAGGGCGGAGTGATGGAGGACAGGCAGTGGATGCGTGTTGAAGGGATGGCTGGCGAGTAGAGGCTCGGCTCGCTTCGCGCTCGGACGAGTCTCAGTCTCAGGGCAAGCTGCAAGGCCGGTCGGGGGTGGAGACCAGGGGAGGCGGTTGGGGCAGTCGATTCGCAGGCCTCTCTTGTGTCGCAGGTAAAGGCAGCGGCGGCGAGGAGGTTGCACGACAGCGGCGTGAGGTGAAGGTGAAGGAGAGGCGGACGGGGAGCACGAGTAGAGTAGGCAAAGACACGGCGAGCCGACTAACTAACTAAGCAGACGGGCGACGGGCGAGCGAGGAGGCGCGCCGGCGAGGAAGCTTTGGAAGTCTGGGACGGCTGCGAAAGGAGAAGGGCGCTTGGCCCAAACAGACGGGCACATATATGGGCAAAAGGGCTGGGGGCGCCGGACTAGCGTTTGGCCCGGGCCACCCCGTAGCACCTCCTCGGCTGGCCCATTATACGCTGTCTGCGGTCGGCCGCCTGCCTGTGCCGCTGGCCTCGAGGTCGCGGCGCGACTAGCAGAGGGGAGAGGACGTGGACGCATAATGTACGATCTATCGCTTTCTCGGCGGCGGGGCGTTGGGGGGAGGTTAGTAGAGAGGGCGTGGGCGTGGGCGTGGGCGTGGGCATGGGCGTAGGCATAGGCCGGCGAGGGAGCGGGAGAGGGAGACGAAGCGAGTTGGCGTGCCTGCCGCTTTCATCAACCGCGGCAGGAACCACCCAGCCAGCGCAGCCAGCTGGGAATAATAGGACCATATCACCATCACCATCACCATGTCACCATCTTCTTCACCTTCTTCACCATCTCCAGCAATACCCCCTCCAGCAACCCTCCCTCC